>JZKD02S1672826.1:1021790-1035248 GCA_000966675.3 Picea glauca | reverse complement strand
TCCAAGAAAGATTGAGAGATTGAGAGAGAGCAAGAGAAGAGAAGTTTCTATTTTCTGAGCAGAGAAAGCAGCAAAGAAGTGGCACGAATTCCAAGGCTAAGCTAGGGCACGAATTTCGAGGTAGCCAACAGAGAGGATAAATCCGTACGGTATGGATTTGGTACAGCCACATTTAATGTTCCTGTTCTGGTCGTACAACAGCGCGATTTCCAAGGAAAAGGGTGCATTTAATGGTCCGTACAGACCGTACGGCCGCCGTACAACAGCAACAGATTTATGGGCGTGATTTTTGAGACAAATCGTACAGCATTTAATGCTGTGACAGTCCGTATGGTACGACTGTCTGAGCACAAATTTCGAGGGTGGCTGTGTTGGGTTTCTTCCAGTAAATTTCAAGCACGGAAATCGAGGGAAGAGATAAGTAAATTCTGTTGGTTTTATTTTTGCTGATATGTAATTTCCAGAAATTGAAGAAATAAGAAGAACTCAGTCTCTCTCACTGGTTTTCCCCACATTGGGGTTTTTCCAGGGTCGATTGACCAAATATCTTTGTGTCATTAAATGTTTGCTTGCTGGTTTAATTTCTGAGTTTTTAAGACAGCCATTGAAAAGATCATTTATTTCATGTGTTTCAGTCAAATGTCATTTTAATATTTAATGCATATTAATGCTTGCAAATTTCATTAATATTGGGAATGGGCATTAAACATTTGGAGTGATAAGGAGTGATTGAAACCGGGATTGGGATAAATTGCAGAAGTGAGAAAACATAGAAAAATCAACAATTTTTTCGCTTGGAACACTAACTGCTCACTGTCAATGGTTGTGTGTATGTTTATTTGCAGGTTTTCTCTTGGAGTTACGTTTAGGGTTTATAGATTCAGTTATCACACGTGGATATAGATCTGAAGATGCAACATATGAAAGTACAAGAGATAACAAGAAACTTCAGATATGGAACCACAACAACATAGATCTGACCTTTATTGATATAATATGAAAGAAACTGATACAATAAGGAAGTAGATCTGGAATGACATCAGATAGGTCCAATAGCTGAGATATGAGTTGCTACAAAATGCTCAGAATAAGAAGATATAAGCCTCCAAAGGTTGAATACAACTGAAGTCCAATACAAGAAGAACCAGGGTCAAGTCCAAACCCCCCTAGTTGAAGGTACGCCCTCCTGACTAGCTATGAAGATCCAATATTTCGGCCTAGTTGCTGGGAGCAGAATGATAGATCAGGGCAAGTAGAATCCCCCCCTGAAGCCTCAAGCCGAAATGTCAAAGTCTGCTCCTCCAAGTTCTGAATACTCAAGTAAAACTGCGCCCTCCTGAATACTGTCAAGTCCAATATTTCGGCCCTGTTGAAGGAGACCTTCAATCACTGTGAAACTCTCCAGAATGATAGATCAAGCCAAGGGAAACCTCTTGGTGAAGTCTCAAGGTGAGATCCGCAATTTTACTCCTCCAAATTGAATAGATCTGAATCTTAGTAACACCCTCCTTCTGTCCAAAACGTGCCAATGCTCTAGGAATTCATCTGGAAATAATAACTCTCTCAAAATGCACTAGAGATGATGATTAAGGCCCTGCAAGGAAAACCCAAGTGCTAGAATGTCCAAAAGCCTTATCAATTCCTTGGATTGAACTTCCTTCAAACAATGATGCGCCCCCTTGCTGAAAACCCTTAAGGGTACGGCCTGTTACTGTCCTGGATGAGTGATGGTACCTGTAGCTACTGTAGAATGGTGTGGGTGGAGTATTGCATCCCCATGACCAAGCTTGGAACAAGATAGGTTGAATCTTTCAACACCGAGTTGTCCTCTAGGGTTTGTATTCTCAAAACCCTGAAAACTGTGTGCTCAAGAGCCCAAAAGCAAATTGCAATAATAATCCAAGACGAGTGAGAGGTGCGCCCTTGCCTTTCTTTATACCTCCAATCTGTTTCTCTGTTGAGTTAGTTAACCCCTAGGGTTAACTCCTAACTCAACCTCATGTGTTCTATTTCTTCATTGAGTTACTTTTCCCTTTTCAAGTCAACTTAATATTATAACGTTGAGTTTAGCCGACTTTTCCCCATGCTGCATGTGACTATAGTCTAGTGGGGATGACTAGATTACTGAGTCTCTCCAACCCTCTTCATTAAGAGGTGGGGGACATTACAATGTCTCCTGCTAGGAATTGCTTGCCCACAAGCAATTTTGAACCTGTCTCATGTATTACCTGTTCACTCTCCCAAATAACATCCTCAATAGGCAAGTCCTTCCATTTGACTAAGTATTCCTTGATGCTCCTCCTCCTTAGATTCTTCTTCCGAACCTCCAGTATCTCCTCTGGTATCAGTATCAATTGCCCTTCTTCATCTAAGGGTGGCAGTACCTCAAGTGGAGTGATGTGTTGGCCTATGGCCCTCTTCAAGCATGATACATGGAAAACGTTGTGTATTTTGCTGCCCTGTGGAATATCAAGCTCATAAGCCACGACCCCTACCTTCCTGTTGATCTTGTAGGGTCCAAAGAATCAGGGTTGGAGTTTTTCTGCACCACTTCTTTTGATCGATGCCTGTCTGTACGGTTGGAGCCTTAAGTAAACCAAGTCACCAACCTCAAATGTGCGCTCTACCCTGTGCTTTTCTGCTTGGACCTTTTGTTGATTCTGTGCTCTCTGTAGATGATTCTTCAGTTCTCTGAGTATGTCCTGACTCTGCTGAACCCAATCCTGAACCATAGGAGCTCTGCTATCACCAAAGACGATCTCTACAAAGGAAAGAGGGTCATAACTGTACAAGGCCCTGAATGGAGTCATACCAATAGACATGTGATAAGTGGTGTTGTAACAATATTCTCCCAAGTGTAGCCACCTAACCCATGCTTTCTGTTGCCCTGCTACATAATTTCAGAGGTAGCCTTCCACCCACTTGTTGACTATTTCTATTTGCCCATCAGTCTGAGGGTGATAACTGGTGCTAGGGGTCAAGGCCGTACCAACCAACCTGAATAATTCCTGCAAAAAAGCGCTCATAAATCAATTGTCCCTGTCACTCACAATTGTCTTGGGTAAACCATGTAGTCTGAAGATCTCCCTGAAGAACAAATCTGCAACCTGTGCTGCACTGAAATCTGTGGCAAGGGAGAAAAGTGTGCAAATTTAGTTAACCTGTCCACCACTACAAAAACACAATCTTTGCCTTGTGCCCTTGGCAATCCTATGATGAAGTCCATAGAGATGCTTTCCCATTTGTGCTCTGGGATGGGTAGAGGTTGTAACAATCCTGGTGGATGTGTGTGCTCATCCTTGTTTACCTGGCAAGTAGTGCATTCCTTGATGTGGTGCATCACATATTCTTTCAGACCTTTCCACGAAAACCTTTCCCTTACCTGTTTGTATGTTTTGACAAATCCTTGATGCCCTGCCACCGGTGAATCATGACATGCTTGTAGTACCTTGGCCTTAAAGGCTGACTCAGGGACCAAGAAAATTCGGCCCTTGTAGTAGATGATGTCATCCATGATTATGAAGTTGTCATCTTGTATCTGTCCATCCATCAACTGACATGCAAACTGGTTCTTTGAGTATTCTACTAAGTGGTGAGCCTTCCAGTCAACTGAGATATCGATCATAGCATAAACCGATGGCCTTCTAGATAATGCATCTGCCACTACATTATTCTTCCCCTTGACAAACTCTATGTCAAAATCATAGGTCTGTATCTTGCTAACCCACTTCTGTTGTCTCTCATTTAAGTTCTTTTGTTCCAAAATGTACTTAAGACTGTTGTGATCTGATCTCACCACAAATATCGCTCCTACCAAGTATTACTTGAACTTGGCCAATGCATGCATGATGGCCAACATCTCTTTGTCATAGATAGTGTAAAGAAGCTCAGGGCCCCTCAACTTTCGACTCTCGTAGACAAGTGGGTGCCTATTCTGCATAAGCACTGCCCCAATGCCCTCCTCGGAGGCATCACACTCCACTGTGAAGGGTTGGTCGAAATCTTGTAAAGCTAAGACTGGGCACGTGCTCATTACCTTTTTCATTTTGTCAAATGTCAACTGTGCCTCTGAACTCCATTTGAAGGCCCCTTTCTTGGTCAAATCGGTTAAGGGTGCACAAAGTTGTGAGAAACCCTTGACGAATCTTTTGTAATAGTAACAAATGCCAAGAAACCCCTTCAATTCTGTGAGGGTCTTAGGTGTGGGCCAATCAAGTATAGCTTGGATCTTCTCTTGGTTTACCTGTACCCCCTTTACTCCAATGATGTGTCCCAAGTAGAAGACCTCTGTCATTCCAAATTCACATTTGGATTCCTTTGCATACAAGGATTGGTCCTCCATGATGGCTAGAATCTGTTCCACATGCTGGATATGTTCCTCCCAAGTCTTGCTATAGATCAATAAGTCATCAAAAAATACTAGGAGGTGCTTCCTCAACTGCTTGTTAAAGACGTGATTCATGCAAGATTGAAATGTGGCTGGCGCATTAGTCAATCCAAATGGCATCACTAGGAATTCATAGTGGTCGTAGTGATATCTGAAGGCCGTCTTGGGGACGCCCTGCTCTCTCTTTTTGATCTGATGATAGCCAGAGTGCAAGTCAATCTTGGTGAAGTAAACAACCCCATGAAGCTCATCCAATAGCTCATTAATCCTCAGAATGGGATACCTGTTCTTAATTGTCTTTTTGTTCAATGCCCTGTAATCAATGCACATGCACATGGTTCCATCCTTCTTCTTTACTAGTACCACTGAAGATGCAAAAGGACTAGAACTCGGTCTAATGTGACCCATGTCTAACAGTTCTTTGATAGCCTTCTCTATCTCATCTTTGTACTTCTTTGGGTGTCTATAGGGAGTGGTGATGATAGGTTTTGCTCCCTCTTCCAGTTCTATGATATGCTCAAACCCCCTATCTGGTGGTGCTCCTGGTGGAATGGGCCCAAACAACTTGCTATGTTTGTCAACAATTCTCTGAATCTCTGGTGAGTAGTGAACTTCTCCCTTCTTGTCCACACGTACTGAAATCCTACACTCAACATCATATACAATGTCCTCTCTTCTGAAAATGGCCTCCATGCGCTTTGCTGTAACCACCATAGCTGTGCTTCCTGACATGCCCGTGAGAACTACCTTTTTCCCACTTTCCTCTGTGAAAGACATCTCCATGGTCTTGTAGTTGGTGGTGGTTGGTCCCAACGTACTAAGCCATTGAACCCCAAGGATGATATTTGTGTCTGGAAGGTCCATCACATAGAAGTCTTGTGCTAAATCATGGCTGCCCAATGTAAGCCTCATTCCCAGAATATACCTGTTACAGGGCATGGTGCTTCCTCCTGCTACCTCTACCTTGAATCCTTCAAATTCCACCGTGGGTATGTGCCTCCTCTGTAGTAGGGCTGAATCAATAAAGTTGTGAGAAGCACCCCCATCAATGAGAACCGAAACTTTCTATCCCTGCAATACCCCTCTCATCCTGAAGGTGTTATATTTGGGTACTCCACTGATGGATGTCAATGCAGCCTTCTCATCTGTTGCCATGTCGTGACCTGTACCTCCTTCTTCTGCAGTTTCGATGGTGTTTGCTTCTATATTTTGTAGGTGGCGGAAATCTTCATCCTCCTCATTATTGGAAATTACCTCAATGTATTGAGCCTTGCCTCTGCCCATACACTTGTGGGATGGATCCCAAGGCTCTTTGCATGTATAGCATAGTTGCTTTCTCCTCAGTTCCCTTCTAGTGTTCTCATCCATCCTACCTCTTCCTCTGTTAAACCCCCTTGGGTCTCTTCCTCCTTGATTCATGGGAGGTCTTTGGTCTCTACCTTCGGTATTCAGAGGTGGTCTAGGAATAAACTTAGATTTCGCTGCTGGGCCTAGATCTCTAGTCCTCCATATAGCATCTTGCAAGTTGGTAGGCTTGAAAGCCTTAACCCAACCCTTTAAGGGTTCCATCAAACCCTCTATGAAAAGCATCATGAGTCTTGACTGACACACGTCCTGCACCATGAATGCTATCCTTTGAAACTCCTCAATATACACCTCTGGTGATCTTGTCTGCCTGAGTTGGGTGAGTTCCCTGAAATGTACTTCTGGATCCCCCGGCTCAAACCTGCCAATAAGCTTCTGTGTAAACTTTGTGTAAGCTACTATCTGATTGTGGCCAAGTGTAGTTAATCCATGGTATCACCAGTCATGAGCTTTGCCCTCGAAGTACATGGTGGAAAACTTGATGACATCTATCTCTCTCATGGGGTTAAGCTGGAAGTAAGTATCAAGTTTTTGCACCCAAGCCTGTGCAGTCATCTTGGAAGATCCATCAAAATAGGGGATTTCCATTTTTCCATCCCTGGGCTCTAACTCAGTTGTTCCTGTGGTACAACCTGGTTTTGCCTCTGAGTTTAAATTCACAATACTGATCCAATATGATTTGTTTTTGGACTGTTATGCTTAGTGAGTTATATTCTCTGACATACTGATCAAAACTGTCCTCAATTTCGTCTTGGTAGTTTGGTTGTGTTTGTTCATCCCAGAACGAAGGTAGATAGGGCCTATGAGTGGTCCTGCTGTGTGTGTGTCCCTGTGGTGCACCTCCTCCATGGCTCTGTCCCTCGGTATGATAATAGGGAATATGCTCCTGCTGATGTCTATTCCCTCCATGAGATCCACTAGCCTCCCTGTTGGCATAAGTTTCTGGACCCTTTCCCCCATGAGTCATCTGCATCAGAAGCTGTGATATCATCTCTTGGCTTTCGCTTACCTTTTTCAAGGTCTCTGCCATCTCTGTCTGTCCCCTACGTACTATCTCCTGGTTTTCCTGCAGGTGATGAACAAGGTCACTCTGTGACACCTCTATGGAACGTTGTAAGTCCCTAGCAATTCCTGCTAGAATTTGTGGCTCACTGTCCTGACCTGATCCTTCCATTTCGGACTCTGCCTCACCTGTGTGTTTCCTTCTTCTACCCATATAAATGCCACTGAACTTCTGCATGCGCTAATCCCCACTAGCTGGGAGGATCAACGCTCTGATACCACTGTAATATTCCCAAGCCAATTGTTTCTCTTGGAACACTAACTGCTCACTGTCAATGGTTGTGTGTATGTTTATTTGTAGGTTTTCTCTTGGAGTTACGTTTAGGGTTTATAGATTCAGTTATCACACATGTGGATATAGATCTGAAGATGCAACATATGAAAGTACAAGAGATAACAAGAAACTTCAGATATGGAACCACAACAGCATAGATCTGACCTTTATTGATATAATATGAAAGAAACTAATACAATAAGGAAGTAGATCTGGAATGACATCAGATAGGTCCAATAGCTGAGATATGAGCTGCTACAAAATGCTTAGAATAAGAAGATATAAGCTTCCAAAGGATGAATACAACTGAAGTCCAATACAAGAAGAACTAGGGTCAAGTCCAACCCCCCCTGGCTGAAGTTACGCCCTCCTGAATAGCTGTGAAGATCCAATATTTTGGCCTAGCTACTGGGAGCCTCCAAATGGCACCAAACTCTGCAGAATGATAGATCAGGGCAAGTAGAACCCCCTCCTGAAGCCTCAAGCCAAAATGTCAAAGTCTGCTCCTCCAAATGCTGAATCCTCAAGTAAAATTGCGCCCTCCTGAATACTGTCAAGCCCAATATTTCGGCCCTGTTGAAGGAGACATCCAATCACTGTGAAACTCTCCAGAATGATAGATCAAGCCAAGGGAAACCTCCTGGTGAAGTCTCAAGGTGAGATCCGTAGTTTTACTCCTCCAAACTGAATAGATCTGAATCTCAGTAGCGCCCTCCTCCTTTCCAAAACGTGCCAATGCTCTAGGAAATCATCTGGCAAGAATAACTCTCTCAAAATGCACTAGAGATGATGATCAAGGCCTTGCAAGGAAAACCCAAGTGCTAGAATGTCCAAAAGCCTTATTAATTCCTTGGATCGAACTTCCTTCAAACAATGATGTGCCCCCTTGCTGAAAACCCTCAAGGGTACGGTCTGTTACTGTCCTGGATGAGTGATGGTACCTGTAGCTGTTGTAGAATGGTGTGGGTGGAGTATTGCATCCCCGAGACCAAGCTTGGAACAAGATAGGTGGAATCTTTCACCACCGAGTTGTCCTCTAGGGTTTGTATTCTCAAAACCCTCAAAACTGTGTGCTCAAGAGCCCAAAAGAAAATTGCAAAAATAATCCAAGATGAGTGAGAGGTGCGCCCTTGCCTTTCTTTATACCTCCAATCTGTTTCCCTGTTGAGTTAGTTAACCCCTAGGGTTAACTCCTAACTCAACCTCATGTGTTCTATTTCTTCATTGAGTTACTTTTCCCTTTTCAAGTCAACTTAATATTATAACGTTGAGTTTAGCTGACTTTTCCCCATGCTGCATGAGACTATAGTCTAGTGGGGATGACTAGACTACTAAGTTTCTCCAACCCTCTTCATCAAGAGGTGGGGGACATTACACGCACCCTTCACAACGGTCAATTACAAATATTAATAATTACATATATTAATAACTTAGTTATACTACAAAGATGAGCTAGAGAATTCAAGAGATAGGCCTTACTTTAGTCAAACAAGAGTCAAAAACATCGTTAAATCCTGCAATCATCCTCCAAAATGTGTGCCTAAGGTGAGTGCTCCACAAAGGATCATAGCGTGTGCCTAATAAAGTGTAATGTGTTTCAAAACTCTCTAAGTAAGCTAGGGCGCTCAAATAAGGAAACTCCAACCACATCAATACCATATCATTTAGACCAATAACTCACATTGGAACAATGTAAAAAGGAGGTCTATGTGGTAGTCACTCTCCAAGTAAGTGTGCAATCCTCGTGTATAATGGACCTCCAAAGTGCTAAGGATAATCACAACATATAAATGATGTCCAACTGCCATGATGAAGCAGCATGCTCCATAACCATCAAAAGTATACCATGAGGGTGATCCATCAATCAAAGGCATGCGAATATGAGAGAAGCCACAAACTCATAGGCCAACTAGCATGATGATCTAACAAGTAGAAGTGAATCTCCTCCAACCCAAAACACCAACTCAACCGAGAAAAGCATCATCCCCAAGCAAATAAGGAATGTATGTACCCCCAATCCATCAAAAACTCCGTGGGTACTATGCTGCAAATCATATCTTGTGATGAAAATCACTAGAGTTACCCTCATGCAATATGAGGGGTAACACATCCCATTTCATATGCTACAACAACCGTAAATTTTGTTAAGGCTTACTCTTCCTATATCACCTAGGGTCCCCACTCCATAGTCTTAGCAATCTTATTTAGGGATACCCCCCTTGATTTACAGAAGAGCCAACCAAAGAGAGAGGAAGAGCTATTGAGGTGATAGTTGGTAGCCTTCCTGAGTTGCACAAGATTAGCTCCTTGATGCTTGGGACTTTACATCATAGGGAGTGCTGGATTTTGTTGTAACAAGCCCAAGAGTTATTTTGAACAATAATAACTGTTTTCATATTTTTGTATATATACGCTTTCACTTCCACCTTGGAGAGGGCAAGGAATCAATTTTGTTTTCAACTTAAATATATTTTCTCGTTGTGGATGGTTTGTCTTGGCATATTCAGTACATTGGATTGATTGTCATTTGGAGAGGCTGACATATTGACCTGGTACGGGTCATCCCATCCCTCTCACATGGTGCTCTTTTGGGTTTGTTACTTATATTTCAGTATTTATTTCAAGTAGTTGCAGCAGTATTCAGTGCTGATTTTCAATAAGTACATGACATATGTAAAGTGTGATGCAGTAGTAGCAGTTTCCTTTTGAAGTAGACAGAATATATTTCCTTTGCAGCAATGTGTATACATAAAGTACCAAAAGCATAAGCATTAACGTTTTTTCTGGAGAACTGTGAGTTGAAAGCCATGTTAGATGTTTATGTCGTTGGTTGGACAGGTTGGTAGGGTTCTTAGTGGTGGATTAAGTGTAGAAAGTTGAACCCCAGGAACGTACCCAACATATTATGTCAAAAATCATCAGCTTTGGATTAAGTATTATTTGTGAGCAAAGTGTTGACTATTGTGCCCTTGCCCAACATAAACAAGGAGAGCCAACATATCAGCTTTAGCTCCAACTTCCAAATAAACAACTTTCCTGAAAAAAGCAACCCTAGCCGTGACCTACACTGCTAGATCAGCCCTAAAAAGTGGAAGTTCCCTCAAATGAAATCTGTTAGACAAAGTTTGCCCTGCATCTTCCACTCTGTGAAAAGGAAAGGCCCATGGGATGGATGGTATCCCAAAGTCCTCTTCCATGAAGTTCGATCATTCATTTGTCACCTAGGATTGTTCATTTCCAAAATTTCATCACTGGGCCTTCAGAAGGCACTAAGTACTCCGTGGCAATCCAATCCCAAAAAACCTTTGCTACGATGCAACTTCAGCAGACATTTTCATCACTTCCTCTCTCTAGCAGAGAATACATAGACTATCTGTCCATGTTGTTGAGTAAAGCCTAGCTTTAGCTGACAAGCTTTGGTGGATTGTCAACCATCCAAATACTCAGGATTAAGAAGCTACTTTGGTTTACCAGATTGATTTCATCTTTCGACTCTACTATATTCTGTGGCCAGTAACTCCCATCTTCTATTCTAGCTATCTGCAATTTGGAGGTTTGGTTTATATACTCACATAGCTTTTTTTGTGTCATAACAACTGAAAGATTTATAATTTTTCTCGTGCCAGTTCATCTATATAGGAAAGCATTGTTCAGCTGCATCGTAAACAAGCTGTGTTTCGGGATAGACCTGCACAGTATGGGATATTTTCTCTATTGATACCATGTTTTCTGTCATTGGATCCATGAATTAGTGGAACCTTATGTTTATATCACATAGATTGATAGAATGATATGATGAAGTTCATGAATTACTCAAAATTATATTGTGTTGTTGTTCCATCATTGAATGGTTAAATTGTTGCAGCCCTGCGTTGGTATTTATCCAATGGCAGAGAGGTTACTTATATATTCTTCTTAATGAAAACAGGAAAGCCAAACTTCTAGTGGAAAGACGTTAGATTCAGTTACTTTGGAAGAATTAGTATTATCTGCAAAAGATATGTGCCAAACCACTTCCAAAAGCGGCATGGAGGATTGTGCAGCTAGACCTTTTCCAAGAAAGCCTTGGGGGCATAATAAGCAATATCATTGCTCGGTAATCTATTAGCATCTTTTGCATGTTTTATTTGAAATATGTATATTTTTTAATATAGTTGAACAGATTGCACTCAGCTTGACATTAAAGTCACACGAGATTGTTTGAATCTTACCATCCATGTTAAAATTATGCAGTGTAGAAGGTCCTTATGTTTACAGTGTTCCTTGCAGTTTTGTTGTTTCTATTTATAACAAATTTGCAGTCTGGAAGGTGTTCATAATCTCAGATTCAAAATTTCTTTTTAGCTTACTTAACTATGCTTTCCTGTTTTATAGAATTTTGGTTTTCAATTTCATTTGCCGATGACATGATATTGATTTTCCCAACTAGCCTTTTTAATGAGTGACATGGCATTTCTTGGAAATAGATGATATTAACCGGCAATTCAAAACCTATTCATTTTATAGAAATATTAAAACCCAGAGGAGATTATGGTATGACATATTGCTAATAATCATAAATACCAACTTTCTTCAGGGGACAAATGAGCTCACTCCATTTGATATGGTTGAACATCTCAGGAAAGGATTGGGATCTAGTGGACAGGTGGTTGCTTCTCATGTATTGTCATTCAGTTATCGATGCTATATTTTTTTAACACAAGTCAGTTCTAACTTCACTTTGAAATGTTTCCCATAATGTGATGAATTTTTGGGAAAACTTGTATAACTTTACTAGTTTGTATATAGTTGCAGTGAAGGTCTGATTAGATGACTGCCACGTGTTCATCATTTCATTCTTTGTTCTTGGTTTGGATAGCTAGTACATGTGGAAACTATCAATCCTAGGAAGGCAAAGTATGGTGATCATCTAATAACGTTTTCAGAATCGACAAAGGCTGCACTTAGAAGAATGGGCATATCTATGCTGTACAGTCATCAGGTTTGTTTTTGTACTGTTGACAATACTCTTTCTTTTCTTAATAACTAAATCTTGCTTGAAAACAGTTATGTTTCCTATGCAGGTAGAAGCGATACGAGCTTCACTCTCATGTAAAGATGTTGTTGTGGCAACTTCCACTGCTAGTGGCAAGTCACTTTGCTACAATATCCCAGTTCTGGAAGAGCTATCTACAAACCGACTGTCTTGTGCTCTGTATTTGTTTCCAACAAAGGTTATTTTTCTTCAAACATTTGTTTAGACTCAAGATATTTCATACACCTAATATTAAAGTTTAAACACCATGAAAGTGTTTCATGTTCTGTTGATTGCTGTACCTATTTTCATTTCATTACTCATTTTACGTTGCCTGTTGTACCCGTCCTGTTTTTGCATGTGCTTCTCATGATAGATTTAATTTCTGGTTCTTTCAAACTAGTTTGGTCTCTAGTGGACATAAATATAAATTTCATTTTTTTTAGGGAGCTTCAGGAGATGCTAGACAAATGTCTTGGTTAACATTTTAGCTTTTACCGTAGAGTAAGAGGTAGCCATGAGGCTGTTGTCTTGCATTCTCTATCTATATTTAGGAGTCCATTTTCATAATTTTAATGCTCTTTCATGGGGTTGCTAGTTTTTGCTGAGTGCCCATAAGATTGAAAGAAATTTCTGTTTAGGACAAGCACTTATTCTTTGTAAGAGAAACTTTGTTGTTCATGTAAATTCGAAAGGGTGCTTGTATTATGGTTGAAGCTCACATACGAAAGTTGAAACATATGGGTCAAATTTGTTTTTGTGAAGGATAATGAGATAAGGTAATAGAAAACAAGCACGATGAGATATGGTAGTAGGTATTATACATATAGGATATACTCCATCAACAATCAAGTTCCAGCATATCTATAACAGTAGATCTATAACACAGCAGATCCATAACAGCAGATCTATAACACAGCAGATCCATAACAGCAGATCTATATCTTGATTCTGGAACTATACTTCAAACAGTAACCAAGGGGCATATCTTATAGATTCACACAATGCTTATTCAGTTAAAACAATTCTATATTAACTCAGATCTGAATCTAGAGGCAACAAGTAGGAAGCATACCTGGTACCAGCCTTACCTCTGAAGATAGCACAAGCCACAATAGGTGTAGGTCCTTGTAGTTATGCTCAGACAAAGGTTCAGTTCATGGATCTACAAAAGATCTTAAATGCCAAAGGTTGAAGGAACTTTCAAGCCACCAAGCTTAAGGACAAAGTCACAGAAAAATCAAAACCCTTCCCAGTCCAAAACTTGACCAATGAAACCCTCAGATCTATACACAGGATTGTAAGTAAACCCTTGATCAACCATGGACAGTGTAGGAGCTTTCCCAAGTAGTAACC
>JZKD02S1672826.1:969151-988001 GCA_000966675.3 Picea glauca | reverse complement strand
AATTCTGTCCTAGTAGCCTCATCCATTATTCCCTTTCCTCTGTCAACCCCCCTTTGGTCTCGCTCCCCCTGGTTTACGTGTGGTCTAGGGGCAAACTTGGATTTTGTTGCAGACCCCATCAAGTCTCTAGTCCTACACAAAGCCTCATGTAGGTTAGTTGGCTTGAAAGCCTTGATCGAACCCTTTAGGGGTTCCACCAATCCCTCTGTAAAGAGCATCATTAGTCTCGCTTGAGACACATCTGGTACCATAACTGCTATCCTCTGAAACTCCTCTATGTAGAGCTCTGGTGACCTTGTTTGTCTGAGTTGTCTAAGCTCCCTGAAATGTATCTCTGGATCTCCCTAATCAAACTTGTCCATAAGTCTCTGAGTGAACTCTTTGTAAGTGGTGATTTGGTTATGACCCAAGGTGGTCAAACCATGGTACCACCAATCATGAGCTTTGCCTTCCAAGTACATGGTGGAAAATTTGATGGCATCCATCTCCCTCATGGGGTTGAGCTGCAAGTAGGTATCTAGCTTTTGTACCCAAGTTTGCGCAAACACCTTGGGGATCCATCAAAGTATGGAATCTCCATTTTACCTGCCTTGTGCTCCAACTCATTATTGTTCCTGTGATAGTTTTTTGGTTGGCCTCTGAATTTGATACCACAGTATTGATCTAATGTCACCTGTCTCCTGAATCCTACACTCAAGGTCTCCTATTCCTTGGCATATTCCTCAAAGTGGTCTTCCACTTCATTAAAGTGGTTACCCTGTGGTTGACCATCCAAAAATGTGGGCATATAGGGTATGGGAGTAACTCTACTGTGTGATGCCCCCCTAGAGGATCCTCCTCCAAAACTTTGTACCTTTGCATGATAATGAAGATCCTTCTCCTGATGAGGTCTAGTTCCTCCATGAGAACCACTGGCTTCCTTGTTTGCATAAATGTGTGGTCCTTTCCCCCCATGTGTCATCTATAGCAGCAGTTGCGCAATATTCTCCTGGTTAGCATTAATCCTTTCCAAAGTCTCCCTCATTTCAAACTGTCCCCTGCGCATGGTTTCCTGGTTCTTCTGTAGATGGTGCTCAAGTGCACTTTGTGTATGATTTATGGAGTTTTGCAACTCCTTTGCAATACTTGCTAAAACCTGTGGTTCACTGTCCTCACCTGAACCTTCCATTTTTGCTTTTGGTTCACCTGTCTGTTTTTTGCACCTTCCCATATAGATACCACTGAACTTATGCATGTGCTAATCCCCATTGGCTAGGAGGATCAATGTTCTAATACCACTTTAAAGTTCCCAAGCCAATTTTTTGCTTGGAAAAACTGATTGTTTAATTGTTGTTTGTTGTCTTGTGTATTTGCAGGTTTACTTAGTGAAGTTGCGCATTAGTTTTGGAGCATGAAGATTATATTGCAAGAACATATAGATCTGAACATATAACAATATGGAAATGACAAGATAGAACAAGAACTCCAATATAGAACCAATAATGTCAGATCTAACCTTTATTTAGATAATAGAGAGATCTTGCTACAATAGATCTGCAGATCTGGAAGAATACCAAAACAATGTCTAGGCTAGAATAATAACTGCTACAAAATACTCGAGGGTTTATTTATTCCACCAAAACAATGTCCACCAACATGTGCTTATTTCCTAGGGTTTATTCCAACAGATTTCATTAACATAATGCAAGTAAAATACTATAACCATTCAAGTAAGGGAAGGATTGCAGAAATTCACTTACATTTACCAAGCATTCATCAAGCCAAACCCTAGTTGTAAACCTTCCACCAAGAAAAATGCCAAAAATAGCCAAAATAATCCTTCCTTCAATAAGTGCACACTAGAATTTCAGCCAATAACCCTAAGGGTGCAAATTTCAGACCTCACACAAGTGTGAGTGAAAGATGATGAATAAAAGAGAGTTTTAGCTCTCTTACTTATACAATAACAATGACCTTAATTTAAATTTAGGTCACAGAAGGTCGACAAGGTCAAAAATACATAATAATATTGTTTTTACATTAACTGTCATGATAAAACCCTAAATCAAGCAAAAATGAAGATGTCATGCCCTTTTAGGGTGATGTTAGCCTCTTTTAGGGCAGCGTTGGCTTCCTGGAGCAAAACGTTAGGCCTTCTTGGGCCTCAGGAACATGCCACACGTGCCACAACTGCCTCCCAAAACCTCCACAAGCACTGATGACGTCATGAGTGTCCTGGGTGACATCATGGGCCTCCCAAGACCAATGTCCTGGTGGAAAGGGAACAACCCTCCTGGGTATAGGCCTGCTAAGCTGCCTCAGGCGTCCTCCTATTCTCTGGTGCAAACCCTCTGATCTGTCTCTGCCCCCTACTGGGGTCTCAACATCCATCTGGTGGGCTTTCAGCCCCATGGAGGTCCGAACTAATCATCTCCCCATGTGTACCTATCCATAAGGGAACTTGTCCATCAGGTATGATCCTACACATCAACAGATACACCCTCCATGGGCTCATAAGTCACAGGGATCATAGCAATGTCAATCACATCTAATCATCAATTTTATTAAACATGTGCATAAAATCCCTTTTACCTGGACAAGTGCTCAAAGACATTGTACTAATCTGCAAGCCAAGTTTGGAGGAAGTGACAGGGCGTCCTATTGGGCTAATGCTCACTAGATGTGGGATGTTTCCGAGAGAAATAAAATCCAAGCCATGTGAGTGGATGAGGTGGATAAGGGATGTCTGGGCAAGGGGTGTAGTGATAGCAGGGAAATGCATGGCTTACCTGTGGGTGCCTCTGTAGAGGGTGAGTTGCACCTGTCATGGATGCAAATGTTTCCAAGCCCAATCATGCCTTTTATCTTTATTCTTATTTCTTTTTCTTTCAAGAAGCTAATCGGGGGACATTGCCTTGGCGTGGTGACCAGTGGTGGCAATGTTACCCACAAGCACTTCACGGAAATGAGAAGGTTGGTTCGTGATGAGACCCCCTTTCTCTTGGCTATGCCACCAAGAGCCACTACCCTGGCGTGGTGACCAGCTGCTGGTAGTGTCATACCGCTACATGCCCATGGACCTAATAGGCTGGGTTGTGATGAGACCCCCTATCCTCTAACTAGGTCTTGTTTTATTATTTTTTTATGGGTCCCTCTGTTTCTTGTTTAGAAGCCTTTTACTGCTTTCTCGGGGATCCCTGGGCGAAGCATCTCAAGGTTTCATTCTTTGGCTTCTATCTTTTTCTAGTTGCTTTTACCCTTTGGGCCTTTAGCCCCTTCTTCCCACTAGGTAAGGTACAACCCTTAAATATTTGGCCAACCCAATGCCCGGACCAATGAAACGGGATGGATGAGTGAGAGAAAGATGGAAAGTGGTAAGTATGGTGGGAGCGAATGATGGCTTCTCATGAATCCCCCTAGTGGCAACTCAAAACCTATGGGCACAAGCTTACTAGGGCATCTTGTCATTCCCCCCAGATATGGTCAAGTGGATAGGTATAAGATCCAAGCACCTGTTAGAAACAAAAAGAACTGGATGCACATATTCAAAGGTTTTGAGGATCAGAGTGACACATACCATGATACCCAGACTCATTACCTCATGGAGCAAGATCCACTTCTGCTACAGGACCAGGTAGAGGTGATGGATGCTGCTGCTGCTGACAAAGTGGAGGTGATGAAGAAAAGAAAAGATGGGCCCTCCAGGGCCATGCTCAAGTCGATCTGGCTCTCGGTACTCCATGTCTAGGACATGTGGGCCTTGAGACATAATCTCTTTAGTTATCCCTAAACTGGGGGATAACAGTGCCCATTTGCTACCACCATGTTGAACCCCTCAAAGTCCTTTGTGGCAATGTGTCTCCTATCGACAAGTGCTGCATCGATGAAGTTGTGGGTGGCCTCACCATCGATCAATGTTGTAACTCTTTGTCTCTGCAAAATGCCTTTGATCCTGAAGGTATTATACCTGGGAACTCTTGAAAGTGTGGCAATGGTCACTCTCTCGACACCCTCCTGCAGTCAATTTTCCTATGGAATCTCAAGATGTGTCGGTTTTACCTCACCACCGCTCTGTCCACTATCCCGTGCGTGATCTATCTCATCCTCACCATCATCTTCCTCATCGAAAAGCACCTCTATGTAATGTACTTTCGCTTTTCCCATACATTGATGACCTAGCTCCCAAGGTTCTTTGCAGCTAAAGAAAATCTTCTTCCTCCTTAGCTCTCTCTGAGTCTCTTCATCTATCCTATCCTTCGCTGCCCATGGCTTGTGTATAGGCTTTGTCTCTTTACTCTTTTGTGGAATGAAGGGTTTCACTGGTGCCTACTTGGGGATTATGTCTTTCATGTCTTGGTTCCTCATGATGGTGTCTTGTAGTGTGGATGGCCTAAAGGCCTTCACCCACCCTCTCAAGGGTTCAACTTAACCCTCGGTGAATAGCATCACCAACCTTTGCTCAAAGATGTCTGTTAGCATGATCACCATCCTCTGGAACTTTGTGATGTATGCCTCTAGTGTGCCTATCTATCTCAACTACACGAACTCCTTGAAGTGGATCTCGAGATCCTTCTTGTCAAACTTGTCGATCAAGCTTTGGGTGGAGTCCACATATGTCTTGATGCTAGCATGCCCTAAAGTCACTAGCCTGTGGTATCACTCATGAGCTTCTCCATCCAAGTGTAGGGTGGAAAACTTAATTGCCTCTTCCTCTGTCATCAGGTTAAGTTGGAAATAAGTGTCCAACTTATGTACCCAAGCTCTGGCTTTTCTCCTAACAGATCCGTCAAAAGATGGGATAACAACTTCCCCACCTTGTGCAAAAGATCATAGTTCTGCTGGTTTTGTGTTGTCCTAGGCCTGTTCCTGTACTTGATGTTGCAGTAGACTTGGTAAGACATGGCTGCCTGGATCTGTTCCCCTAATGCCGAATACTCCTTGAAATAAATGGTAAAATCATCATCCTGACCCTGCTGCCCTTGTGCTCCTGTAGGATGCTCCTCATGGAATGGTGGCAGTAATGGCCTAGGCATCCTCCTGCTCCTTGTCTATGGAGCGTTCTGTGTTGGAATATGGGTATTGCTACCCTTTGCATGACTTCCATTGGGACCTCCCTGGTTTTGATTTGCTTGGTTGCTAATAATTAATTGTGTCAAGAGTTGTGCTAATTATTGTTAACCATTGGATAAACCCTTTAAGATCTGTAAGGCCCTATCCTCATTATTGTCCCCCATGACTCCTTCTACTTCTTCCCCCTTTGATGACTCTGATCCTGTGAAGGGTTGTCCTCCACGCCGTCTAGTTCTTCTGTAAGTGATAGGTTCTTTGCTTTTAGGCATCAATACCTCATGCAATTCACAGGATGGCAAGATCACCAACTCTGATACCACTGTAATATCCCCACCAATGTTACAAGAACCGAACCGGTCATTGAACCGATCGACCCCAAAAACCGGAACCGAACCGGAACCGGAAAAAAACCGGATCAAAAAACCGGTCCCCAAAAATACATAAAATATTCAAATTTTTGAAAAACAAATACATATTCATGTGCATCCATGTGAATCTTTGTCTTTCCCTTCAACCACTCTTCTCTCTGCCCAGTGCCTACAAATAAGACAGAGGTTGGTGTGTAGATACACCATTAAGTCACTTGACACGCTGATAATGAGAAGAGTTCAACAGAAGAATTTATACTTGAGTGAAGGGTACATTTTTACTGGGGTCGTGACAGAAGAGTTCAACAATTAATGCCACCAACATTGAGGTACATAAAGGGTATGGTGCCCTTGATTAAATGTCAGTTTCATACCCTCTTACATGATAGAATCCAGTGGAATCATTGCAATCCTGCTAATCTTGAAATCCTGAAAACTGTTAAGTCTGCTGAATTTTGAATGGGACCTAAAATTCTACTTTCTCCATATGAAGTCTAATGAGGCTGGAACCACTCTCAAACATCCTGAAACAATTAATGGTAATGTTAAAAATTTAAGTAAAAGGATGAAAATGAAAGAGAAAGGAGCATATTACCATTAATTACTCAAGAGAAGCCAAATGAGTAGTGTGAGTGAAAGAGAGGGGGTGGGGTTGGCTTTATAGCTTCATTAGGGGCTCTAGACAATTCTAGAAGCTTCCCATGCATGCCCCCAACCCTAATTTAAAAAAAAAATAAAAAATTTCCTTACTTTTCCGTCCGCGGGCCTCCTTAGCAAAAAAAAACCGGTTCCGTACGGAACCGGCCGGTTCAGGGAAAAAAACCAGTTCCGTACGGAACCGGCCGGTTTCGTGAAGGAACCGACCGGTTCTGTACGGAACCGGTTTAAAGCGGTTTGAGGGGCCGGTTTGAACCGATCAGGGTCTGGAACCGGTCGGATCGGCCGGTTTTGCCGGTTCCGATCCGGTTCTTGTAACATTGATCCCCACTGCTTATTAGGCTAGGATATTATGTTTGTCGTCCAATTATGTTATATCTGGTTGTGTACTTCCATCAAATACTTTGCATTACAAATGTTTTATGCTGGTTGACAACTTTTTACAAACAATTTGCATGTATTCTAACAATAGACATTTCATCAAACATATTGCATGCTTCCAGAGTACTCATGAAATAGAAGAGACAATACGAGTATTTTATTATGGATCAAAACCCCAACAACAATACAATCTCTAATGGCTGCTATGGTAACTGCAATACATCAATAAAACACACAATAGGCAAACCAAAAACCTGGAATAGTGCCACTGTCTCCTCAATAGTTGATGTCGAATTGCTCCAAGGGCTCCCCAAACCTCCTCCCGTCACTCCAAAGGCCAAGAATAGGGCTACGACCCTCCTCCCAACCCACACGACTCTACAATAGCCCTACGACCCGCTTCCTAACCCTCGCGGCTTAGCCAGTGGGATCATGGCCCTCCTCCAAATCTCGCGGCTCAACAAATGGGGTTCACGACCCTCCTCTAGTGCCTCCCTGACACCCCAATCCTCACGGCTTTGCAATAGGAAGGGATCGACCCTCCTAGGAAACCCCCAACGAGCCTTCGAAGCACCACAAACCTCCACAAAGCTCTTATGGCCTCTCCAAATGCCCATGGTCCTATAGAGAAAATGAATCGACCCTCCAAGAAAGCCCCACAAACCTCCCTAAGCAAGTTGTTGCTCCTCTAGATGAAAGACAAACTACAAGATGAAGCTCCAATGGAAATCACAGATGGATTCCCCTCTTTGTCTAGCTAGGGTGGATATTGCAGCACCGAAACCAAACCACAATGGAAGGGTTATGCCAAAACCCCAACGAAAACCTTGGCTCACAAGAGCACTCCAAACAAGATATCAATCCAAAACATGATGAGAAAGTGCAGCGCTACCCCTCCTTTTATTCTTCTCCTATGCCCTTCTAGAACTTTCCCCTTTGACTTAATCCACATGACCCTCATTCCCCTTTTAATTTTCACTTAAAGATTAAAGGCAATTTTTACTAATGTTTAAGTGACCATTAATCTAAAAGTTACCTTATTAGTTTTTCACTTAAATGTCACTTCAAAAATATAACACCTCCTAGCTAAGTGACATTGATTAAACCCCCTGACTCTCTTTTCTTTACTGACTATAGCCTACGAGAGTCATATAGGCTACTAAGTCATCCTCCCATCCTGATCAAGTGGAAGGGGACATTACAATCCTCCTTTCTCGAGATTGCTTGTCCTCAAGCAACTCCAAACTAGGATGCTGTAAGATCTGCTCTCCCTCCCATGTGGCATCCTCTGCAGGAAAATCTCTCCAATTGACCAAGTACTACTGAATCACTCTGCTCCTCAGCTGTCTCTTTCTGACATCAATAATTTTCTCCAGAGTCAAAACCAAATGCCCTTCCTCGCCCAGTGGAGGAAGGTCTGCTGAAGTGGTGACCTGCTGTCCCAATGCCTTCTTGAGGCAAGATACATGGAAGACGTTATGGATCCTGCTACCCTCTGGCAGCTCCAACCCAAACGCCACCTCTCCAACTCTCCTGATCACCCTGTATGGTCCATAGAAGTGAGGCTTCAGTTTCTTTGCGTCACTCTTGTTCAGTGAGGAATGTCTGTATGGCTGCAACCTTAGAAAGACCAAATCCCCAGCCTCAAAGCTGCGCTCCACCCTATGCTTGTCTGCATACATCTTCTGCTGATTGTGTGCCTGTCTGCGTACATCTCTAGAGGCATGAACATACATGCTACTCTCCAACTTGATTAAGTGTTAAGGATTTATGTGTGCATCATGGCTATGGGCTTTTGAATCTCCTTTTCTTGGCTGATCTATGTTGTCTGTGGTAGGTCAAGAGGTATTTTTCATGATTTCTTTATTATTTATTGACAACTATATGTTGTTGGACTTTCCTTCAGTCTGACTTCATTTTTTTGTCTCTCTTTGGTAATCCAACAACCCACATCATCAGCTGGATTCTTTTCCAGGTTTTGATTCATCGACTTGGGGTTAGGGGCATTTGAAGCAAGATTAGTTGACGGACTTTTATCCTGCACGTTGGTCACTAGCTGTAATGTGTTGTGTACATGCCATCTTCTATATGTGACAGGTGATGAATGGAGGTACCGTATATTGGCTAGCATGCCCACTGCAGTGACACTTATTCCTCGCATAGATTAAGAAAATATAAAAAGGGACTGGGCAATAGGGTTGCCACCTGTAGGTTCTAACTTGAGTTGTTCTTTGTTAATAATGTTTGTTTTTCTTTTGCTTAGTTTCAAAGTTTTTCTTGGTTCTTTTTGTTTCCGCTTCCCACGCTAAAAGACTGCTACCAGGAATGGGGCATGCTTTTTAGCTATGCCAATGCATATTATGTCTCCACCATACAGAGGAGCACTCACTGTAAGTTACAATGATTTAGATTAACATATACACTTAAAGGAGTGTGGCAAACAAACTTGTTTGACAACTATAAGAATATCCAATTTAAGTAGGATAGAATAAAGAAATCCACAACGATAAATACTATATCAAATAATGTATGAATATACGAATATATGAAATGTTTACAAATGAGAAATGATGACTGTATATATACCCACGCATGGGTGCCCTTTTATAAGAGACATGACCTTTCATATGAGGTTTCTTCATTAGTAATTAATTGTTAATTATTAGTTATTCGTTTATTATTTATATTTATATATTTTATATATATTTATGTTTGTTACAAGGAGAAGGCATATGCATGTATAACTCTTCATTTATGCTGATGCAGTAAATCCTGCTATGTAGCTATTTGTTTTTTGTACTATACTTAGTGAAATATCAGTTTCCCAACCATGGTCTAGTGGAAGGTTGATAAATTCTGTTTCATCATTATCATTCTTTACACTATAAGCTGGCATTTTCGAGATGTCCAGAAAACATTGTAATGCTCTTGCTAAGTAGAAGAGTGCAGATGGAACTTATATCTGCTTTACTCAATTTTTTGTTGGTTCGTCTTTACTTTTGAAAGATTGGACTATTAGAAAGAGGGATTTATTTGCACTGACAAGTTACAGTTTTGAAATTTGTCTAGTCCCATTGTAGAGGCTTCACGTATCTTTGCAGAGTTGGTTCAGCATGGTTTGCGCTCCATAGCCTTCTGCAACACTCGTAAACTCAGCGAGCTTGTCCTCAATTATACGTATGCTTCTCTTATTTGTTGAATTTTCATTCTGAATATTCCCTCGTAGATAATGAGAGATACAAGTTGGTAAAAATACTAGTCATTTTTTGCCCCATTTCAAGTAGCTGTTTAACAAAATTCTGCTCTTCTTAAATTTTCTCTAACAGGAAGGGTTTATTTTGTTTTCTGATACCTATAATACATCTTCAGCAAATTTGCAGAAGCAAGTGGTATGTTTCTCTGTACAATAATTGTTTTGATCCTTGTTTTTATAACAGGCGCGAGATTCTAAAGGAGACTGCATCGCATCTGGTCAATTTAATTTGTGTGTATCGAGCCGGCTATACTTCTCAGGTATTGAATTATTATTCTTATTATCCAGTTTTTTAATATGGTATTGTAATTAGAGGCTTGTTTCTTGATATCAGATTGTAGTTTTTATGAGTACAACCTCATCCTGTCACATATGTTGGAGTATCAACACCCCAATAATATTTAGGAGTAATAAATGCTTGTATACTGATCTCTTTATATTAGTGACATATGACCAATGGAACATTTAGATGTTGTGGTTAGGGGTTAGGTGATTAAATCACCTAATCACTTGGGGATCTTATAAATTGTAGTGAGACAGATGTCATAGTATGTGAGAGATGTATCGTTGCAGCAATAATAATAAAGTCAATTCTTTATTTTTTCTTTCCACCATTGTCTCTAGGAATATGCACTCTATGTTCTTCCATGGTATTAGAGATATTGGTATTGGAGCAATGATTGAACAACAACAAACAAACACGTTTGGGGGTAACCTCTCTTAAGTTTGGGGTGTTTCCCAGGTGGGATCTAATCCAAGTCATGTAAGTGTATGAAGTGGCATGGGGTGCATGTAATAATAGGGAAATGTAAAGTCTTACCTGTGGGTGCCTTTGTAGAGGGTGAGCTGCACCTTGTCATAGATGCAATTGTTTCCTAGCCCATTCATTGCCTTTTATTCTTAGCTTTATTTCTTTTGATCTTTTTCTTTTGTGCTTCAAGGGAATAGTTGAGGGCCATTGTCCTGGCTTGATGACCAGAGGTGACAGCGTTATCCACAAACATTTCATGGAAATGGGAAGGTTGGCTCGTGATGAGACCCCCTTTCTCTTGGCTATGCCACCAAGAGCCACTACCCTGGTTTGGTGACCAGAGAGGTGGTAGTGTCATACTGCTACATGCCCATGGTCATAATAGGCCGGCTTGTGATGAGACCTCCTATCCATCAACTAGTACCTTGAGTGTTTATGTATCTTATGGTCCCCTTTTCTTACTGAGAAGCTTTTCATTGCTTTCTTGGGGATCCCTGGGCAAAGCAACTCAAAGGTTTCAACATTAATTTTTAACTCTTGCCAACTACTTTTATCGTCTGGGCCTTTTAGCCCTTTCTTCCCACGAGGTAAGGTACAACCCTTCCTAGTGTAGCCAATCCCAATGCCCAAGCAAGGATAGGGGAGATGAAAGGAATAAAGATGGAAAATGGTAAGTATGGAGGGAACGAACGATGACTTTTCACATACCCACCCAGTAGCAACCCATCCTAAAGAGAAATCAACTTACTAAGGCACCATGTTATCCTTCCAAGATGAACAAGGCACAGAGCATAATTTCCAAGCAAACGTCATGAAATGAAGAAGGATTCAATACACCATATTTATCTGCTTCAAAAATCAGAGTGATACATACCATGATACTCAGACTCATTACCTCATGGAGGAAGACTCACTGCTACTTCAAGACCATGCTGGTGGGATGGATACTGTAGCTGGTGTTAAGTGGACTGCACTGAAGAAAAGAGGAGCCCTCCGGGGCCATGCTCAAGTCGTCTGGCTCTCGGTACTCCAAGACTTGGCAAGAGCATATGAGGCACTTGGATGAGGTATTGAGCATCATGGAGGCACAATCATTATACGCCAAAGAGTCCAAGTGTGAGTTCGGTATGACAAAGCTACTTTACTTGGGCCACATCATCAGTGCACAGGGGGTACAGGTACACCAAGAGAAGATTAGGGCCATTTTGGATTGGCCAACGATTAGGAATGTGATAGAGTTGAGGAGTTTCTTTGGGTTGTGCAGCTATTATAGGCGGTGTGTCCAGGGTTTTTCTCAGCTTGGAGCACCATTGATGGATCTTACTAAGCATGGGGCTTTCATCTGGACCAAGGAGTCACATAAAGCCTTTGATCACATGATGGAAGTCATGGGCACTTTTCCAGTGTTAGCATTACTAGACTTCACCTTACCATTCGTACTAGAGTGTGACGCATCTGACGAGGGTATCGGGGAAGTTTTGATGCAGGGAGGACACCCCATTGTATTTGAGAGCAGGAAGCTCAGTCAGCCCGAGAGGTTGTACTCCATTTATGACAAGGAAATGCTGGCAATCATGCATGCCTTGACCAAATTCAGACAATATTTGGTGGGAAGCAAATTCGTGGTCAAGACAGATCACAAAATCTTGAAGTATTTTCTTGAGCAGAAGTACCTCAGTGAGCGCCAACATAAATGGGTGATGAAGGTACAGGCATTCGACTTCGACATAGAGTATGTCAAGGGGAAGAAGAACATTGTGGCCGATGCACTATCGAGGAGACCTGTGACATGTTCTTTGATGGAGATTTCAACAGATTGGAAATCCCACTTGTTAGTGGAATATTCTAAGAACAAGTTCGCTTGTGAGGTTATGGATGGGCATATACAGGATGACAGGTATAGGGTCATTGACGATGTCATATTCTACAAGGACATAGTCTGCTTGGTGCTAGATTCGGGGCTCAAGAAGAAGATCCTCACAACAGTTGATGATTCACCACTACCCGACCATCAGGGGTTTTTCAAAACCTACTGACAGATCAGGGAGAGGTTCTCATGGAAGGGCCTCAAACAGGACGTTATGAGACACATCAGTGAGTGTGTGACTTGCGCCCAGAACAAGTCATAGCATACTCTTTCAGTAGGGCTACTTCAGCCACTCTCTATTCTAGAGCATAAATGGGAAAGTATATCGATGGACTTCATCACATGCCTAGCCAAGGTTCAGGGTAAGGACTGTATCTATGTAGTGGTCGACAAGTTGACCAAGTTTGCTCACTTCTATGCCATACCGACAGAGTACAACGCCGTTCAGGTAGCCGAGCTATTCTTCAGGGAGGTCTTCAGGCTTCATGGGTTGTCAAGGAACATCATCAGTGACAACGATAGTCGGTTCATTGGGACATTCTGGAGAGAGTTGTTTAGATTGGTGGGGACAGAGGTGACACCCAACACCAACTATCACCCTCAGACAGACAGACAGACCGAGATCGTCAACAAGTGGGTTGAAGGATATTTGAGGAACTATGTAAGTGGACAACAAAGAACATGGGTCAAGTGGCTACATTTAGGAGAGCATTGCTACAACACCACTTTCCACATGTCCATTGGTATGACACCCTTCCGAGCATTGTACGGATATGATGCTCCCACTTTGGTAGACTTAGTTTTCGGGGAGAGCAGAGCTCCCAAGGCCAAGGATTGGATCATAGAGAGTTAGGAGATTCTCAATTTGCTGAAAGAGAACCTGCAGACGACACAAAATTGACAGAAGATGAGTGCAAACATGCACAGGATAGAGCGTAGCATTGAGGTTGGGGATCTGGTTTTCTTGAGACTCCAACCTTACAGACAATCATCTCTGAAGAAGAGTGGGGCCAAGAAGCTCAAGCCCAAATTTTATGGCCCTTACAGGATCATGCGCCGAGTAGGCGAGGTTGCTTATTAGCTAGACCTTCTAGAGGGTAGCAAGATTCATAACGTGTTCCACATATCTTGCCTCAAAAAGGCAGTGGGACAATTCATTAGCACATCAGAGGAGCTTCCCCCATTGGATGAGGAGGGACAGTTGGAGTTGGTTATGGAGGAGGTACTGGAGTTCCGGGAGTGAAAACTAAGGAGCAGAGTCATCATAGAGTGTTTGATTAGATGGAGAGGGCTTCCAGTAGAGGACGCTACTTGGGAGAGCGAGCAAGTGTTGCAACACCCTGGATTGGTATTGCTTGAGGATAAACAATTTCGGGAAGGGAGGACTATAATGTCCCTTTCCAAATAGGAGCTCCAGAGAGGAGGCTTAATGGTCTAAACCGCCCCGTTAGACTATAGCCAGGGCTAGAAAGGGGTAAACAGGGTTACTAGAGGTCACTCTAGTCAAAGGTGTTATGTTCGAAAAGTGACATTGAGCTAAAAGTGGTTAAAAGCACTTTTAAGCCAATTTGAGCTAAAAATAGAACAAACGAGCTAAAATTAGAAGTCAACAACGAATTAGGGTTTCGGGAAGCTATAAGAGAAGGTTCAACGACCTAATTCAAGATTATGTAGATTTTGACTTGTCATTGAGGAGAGAGGCACATCTCAGGAGAGATAGTGCATTGGATTCCAGGAGGAAGACACCAATTGGCTGATTTTGGTGTCGAGAGACACACCCTTGTCACCGGGAAGATCACACAAGTCTTCCATCATTCTTCAGCAGTAGTTACATAGGTTATAACAGAAAGGGTATGCTTATTCAGGGTGAGGGCGCAACTTCTGAGGAGGTTCAGTGGATCGAATTGTCCCATCTAGGGAGAGTTCAGAGATTTCCCTTCGACCCAGTTGAGAGGAAGACAAGGTGCATCTTTTGCCTGGTTCCTCGTTAAATTCCGACGGAGGAATCATCTGGGGCGCATTTTCCAGACATTGGGAGTGCGATACTTTGGGCAGACACATCCGGGGTTCCCGAGCAATCATCAGATCAGATCCAGGGAAATCCTTCCGACCCATTTCACAGTAGATCGAGGCGATCAATTTGAGACACACATCAACCGATTCCGATAGTGGAATCACTAGGGTGTAGTTTTCCAGAGTAGAGGGTGCGTATTTCCCCCAGGGGGATCCATCCGGGGACTAGATACACCAATTGAGTTTCAGACAGTCACCAAGACTGTGAGGCAGAGCAGGGCACATTGTTTGGGATAGTTTCTAGGCATTTCGAGAGGTTTATCCACCAAGGCGAACTTTCCGGACTTGCAGTAGTTACCGTGCGAGCTGCCATAGTTCCAACTCATCCATTGATCCCGCAGTGCTCATCTATTATCGGGTATTATCATTTAGTTTTCTTATTGTATCCCGGCTAAGATCCTTTTGTAATTTGATCTAGCCAAGTGATTCATTTTTATTCAGCCGCATTCTGCATTGTACTCTCAGAGATATCATAATATAAGATTTGCAGTCTTTTGTCTCATTTATCATCTATATAGTCATTTATATGCTGTAAACAATGAATTATCTACAGTAGATACATCATATTATCTGTGTTTTCCAGACTAGCCAAGTTAGGAACATTACAAAATTGACTATTTTACTGTTGTCATAATTCTACTACTACTGAAAACTACATATTTCACTGTTGAAATAATCTCTATACTATTAGAGATCATTCATTTTACCGCTGCAATAATTTATTTTCTGCTGTTATCACTTACTTTATTATTGTTATTTCACATATTAAGTTTTATCTCAGCCTTAGACCTTTTCTTTATTTCTAGTGTTTTGGGTAGTGTTGATAACATCAACAATTTTTCGCCAATGTGGTGAAAAATCACGATTTTTTCAAGCCGCCAATTTGCCAGCCCCAAAAAATCAAGATTTTCATTGCTGATTTTTTTCATTTTTTTGTATTTTAGGACATTTTGTATATTTTAATGTTTGTCGTGGTTTGCTGATTTTTTCGCCGATGTTTCCGAGAAGATGTTTTCTGGACCCTCGTCGATTTTTAGCCGATGTCGATGTTATCAACACTGGTTTTGGAGAGCCTCTTTATTTGGCTTGATCCCTTAACACTCTAAATCTGGAAATTGTCTTTATCTGCCACCTCTCTATGACTTTGCTTATCCTTATCTTAGTGGTAGTGTAAGTAATCACCTCAGTGGGCCCTAGATTTTATTGTGTCTTGTCTAAGGATTCTTGGAGGCTGCCGGAGAAGCCTCCCTTGTGTTGGATACTATTCTTTCATTAAAGAGAGGGAAGTTGTTGCCTAGGTGATAGTGGTGACATCTTCCATGTTCGACCAGTCTTAGTGCCTTGTGAAGGCTTTGCACTTGGTGCTAAGACGTCGTACGTCTCGGCCCTTGCTGAGTCACAAGTTATTGGTATATCTGGCTTGCGGGCTGTTGGATATACTCTTGGGTTTATAGTGGCAGCCAGCGGATTTGAACCTGGGCCATGCCCAGGTAATCCTGACGTGTTACAGATTTCCCCATGGTTAAAAAAAACAACAACCACAATAGGTGATGTCTAGGCAAAAGTTTTCACTAAAAAATAAATGCCTACATCAAAACTTCCTATAGATCTCCTTCTCTATAATTATCAAACTCGGGATTAGTCATATATGATCATTAGTCATATATGATCATGACTTGATTGTGTAAGCACTTCATCAATAACTTGATAAATATTTGCTGCTACATCCTAATTCTAAACATCACCTAGGTTGATTCCCTATGTTCTTAGCATGGGGCGATGGAGGTCAAATCTAGATGAGTAATCCAAAGTTTCTTTGTACCATGATTTGGATTACACCTTTACTGTGCTGTTTTCTTTTTCTGTGATCTTTTGGCTTGTATTTCATGAAATTGTAGCATCATATGTAAGCATTTTTTACCAGTAGGCCAGTTGGCCTTGCAGGTGGTTTCATAAAATCATATCTATCTATCTATTTTTCTCCCTAAATTTTGACATCTTTTCGTTTTGACTGTCATTACCAATGTGCATGATGGAACAGGAAAGGAGAAAGATTGAGAGTGGTCTCTTTGGGGGAACTCTTCTTGGTGTTGCTGCAACCAATGCTTTAGAGCTTGGAATTGATGTGGGGAACCTTGATGCAACTTTGCACCTTGGCTTTCCAGGTAGTGTTGCAAGGTCAGTGAAGTAGTTGCGTTTTTAGGTAGCTAAGTTTAATAGAAATATGCTAGGGTGAATGATAGCTTTATTATTAACAAGTCTGGAATTTGGAATCGTTTTATTTTATAATAAAACTTGTATTCATGAGTGCAGTTTGTGGCAGCAAGCTGGAAGAGCAGGGAGAAGAGAAAAGGCTTCACTGTCTGTTTATGTAGCATTTGAAGGACCTCTTGATCAACACTTCATGAAACACCCTCCTAAGCTTTTTTCAAGACCAATTGAACATTCTCAAGTTGATGCTTATAACCCACAGGTCCGTACTTGGATTAATTTCTCAATCATTTTGAAGTATGCACTTCATGTCCTTCATATGGTGATGCCATGGTAAATTGAAAATGAGAATAAAATGATTGCCACAGCTACCATGTGAAGTTAGCTATTTAATGCATTTGGCAGTTTTGTTTGATTCTTGGACTGTGAATCAGTACAGGTGGTAAAACAACATTTAGCTTGTGCTGCTCTAGAATACCCTTTACACTTGCAACATGATGTTGAATACTTTGGTTCTGTATTACATGAAGCCACCTTAGATCTTATGAAGAAAGGATATCTAGTTAGGCATCCGAATGGTGGTCCTCAAGATGAATCCTGGCATTACATTGGGAAAGAGGTATGGTGTTTGCTTAGTTTATTATGCATTATGTGTTGATTCTTTGGTGGATGTTTTAGTATTTTGTACTTCCTGTATAAAAAGATATATCCACTTCACAGGTTTGTGTTAATTTGAATACATTTTCAAGATCTGATTTCTTTGGTTGATCAGAAACACCCTTCCTATATGGTCAGCATTCGGGCAATAGATCCAGATAAGTACACTGTTATTAATCAAGCTACAAATGAAGTAATAGAAGAGATTGAAGAAAGTAAAGCATTCTTTGAGGTATGCCATTAATAATAAACCTACTAAGTCCGTAGATTTGAGAAGTAAATAGTAATTTCTTTATGGAAAGATGTTTGAAGACTTGCAAATTTTCATGGATATTCTTGATGCTCAGAATTTGAGGAACAATTAAACTTTGATGCATATGCCACCTATTCTGAATTGTTGTTTTTGGATCTGATGTCTTGTTTATGAGAGAAATGTATCAGTGTAGGTGTGTGAATTTTCATTATTGGTTATTTTGTATTAATAAATTCTATGAGTAGGCAGATCAGGAAATTGTTTGATGACCAGGGGATGTAATACAAGCTAAGGGGTAAGTTGTTGGGGATGATAGACAGAATTATCAGATTATTGTCATTAAACTTCATTGTGATGATTTTTATAATGGTTAAGCTTATATGATATGCATACATTGAGCAATAGAATATTAGTTGGGCCTCATGAGTCATGAGTTATGCTGGTGCTTAAGAATCTTTTGAAGTTTGTACATTTTGATAGTCAATGGTGAAACTTGAAGCAAACTAAAAATAGAGATCTAGTAAGCAAGGTCCTTAAGTTTGCCTGACAATTGCGCAGCTTAACAAAGGGAAAATCTTGTCTGGAAAAATCAGCAGTAGCAAACAAGTGTTTTTCCTCATGTAAATCAATGTACTCTTCTTGCTGCTCAAAACTTCTGGTACTGTTGGAAAAATCAAACTATAAATTCATCTTATATTCCTCATTATCAGTGTCATAATTAAGGCCTTCAAGTTACCAATCATCAGAAGCATGAGGTGCATAAATGCTCTCCTAATCTGCCACTTCCTCATCATGATTGAAATAATTAAAGGAAGGAATATTCACATTAATTTCCAGAGGTTCAAGAAGTTCTTCATGTGGCTATATTTGAATTGGCAACATCAATAAGGGACGATAAACACTCTAGCTGATTCAAGTCTTCATGGCTGATTTCTTGACCCTCTTCTTCAAATTTGAAATCTAGACTATGAAGGGTCAACAACTCATGCCTCAAGTCCGGTCCTTCCTCATGATCGGGTGCATTATCAGAATCAAAGTTAAGAGCTCTGGTGGTAGCTTCCTTCCGAAATTTTGAACCGATTCCCTTCTCATGCTCATTACCAGCGGAATCCAAACCCTTGTCTTTAATACTGTCTCTAGTTTTGCAACAGACCATCCTCTGGATTCAGTTACTGATATCTGTCAAGGGCTTAATTCTTTGGAAATACATCAACCAGGTGTTGATTTGGTACCTGAGGAGGTGTTCCCCATGTGTTATTCCCTCTTAGCACATGTGGGAGAGACATTTGCCTTTGTCCTATGTACTTTATGTTCTATTTTGTACTTGACT
>JZKD02S1672826.1:948860-959200 GCA_000966675.3 Picea glauca | reverse complement strand
AACAGACAAAGGATCTTAGCCGGAATACAAATAAGCAACTACGACTGAATAAAATAACAACACTCAGCTAGATCAAAAGACAAAAGGATCTTAGCCGGAATACAAATAAGTAACTAAAAGATAATACCCGGAATATGAGAGCACTGTGGAATTAATGAAGAATGATGGAAGACCTAGATGATCTTCCTGGTGATTAGGGTGTGTCTTTCAACACCGAAATCAGCCAACTGGTGTCTTCCTCCTGGAATACACTGAACTCTCTCTTGAGATGTGCCTCTTCTCCTCAATGACAAGTCATAATCTGCATAATCATGAATTAGGTCGCTGACTCTTCTCTTATAGCTTTCCAAAACCCTAATTCACCGCTGAAACCCTAATTCATTGTTGACCTTTTCACTCCAAGTGACTTTTACTTTATTTTATTATTCCTTGATTAAATCACTTAATTAATTAATTAATCATTTTACCTCTAAAAAGTGATTTATCCATCCTTATGGCTTCTCNGGCCACTGAAAGTCACTTCTCATCATCTTATCCTGTAGTGCTCTTCTTCCCGATTGCGATGAGCTATTACACTAAGAGGTTTCTCCAAGTAATATGCCCATTATGACCTTCTTAGTGAAATTAATTAAGATATGACCCACAATAACTCAAAATTACCGAAATCGTCGGAATGCAACGAAACCAAAACCAAGCTGTGCGGAATGGATCCTGATGATGAACGATGCAAGTCGAGCCCAATAAAACCCCTCAATATCTCTCGAACTCTCTGTCACCCCTATCTGGCTACTCGGGTAGGCATAGCACTCTGTAAAGTTATAATGTCCCAACATGGGGACATTACACAAAACCCCAAGGAAAGTCGCAAGAGCTCTCTCCAAATTGCTTTTGTAAAATGATTAAGAATAATGAGAGAAATGAACCCCCATCTATCTTTTATCCTTCCTTTTTTCATTTTCACCTTTTTCTGACCCTTTTACCTTTTTACTTGCACTTAAATGATGAAAGTGACTTTATAAGGTTCACCTTTAATATTTTCCTAAAGTCACTTTAAAATATCTCTTTTTACTTAATTACTTAATGTCACTTTATAAACAATAACTTTTTCACCCAAAATGACATCAAATAATCAATAATCTCCTTTTTCATCGACTATAATTTATTGGGAATCAAATAGGCTACTAAGTCATCCTCCGGGAGTGATCATTTGAAAAGGGACATTACAATCCCCCCTTCTTGAGATTGTTTGTCCCCAAGCAACTATAAATCAGGATGTTGCAAAATCTGTTCTCCCTTCCACGTGGCATCCTCTACTGGCAAGTCTCTCCACCTAACCAAGAACTCTTTGACTAAGTTGTAGGAAATGGTCAACAACCTGTCGTACCAGTACCAAAAACTTGGCAAAACGCTGAAACAGGTATGAAACTCGACCAAAACGTGGCTGACCATACCATACGATGTTTCACAAGTACGAAACGTCATATGGTACGGTTGACCGTGTTTCGGCCCATGCGGTCGGCATTTCAACACTCCTTTGCTTAATTGTGGGCTTGTACATGCATCTAAGCAGGCCGTGGGCCCCCAAATTTGCCCAAAGCTTTTTGTTTCTTCCCAATGGGGTCATACCAATGGACATGTGGTAGGTGGTGTTATAACAATGCTCCCCCAGATGCAACCACTTAATCCATGTCCTTTGATGTCTTGATACATAGTTGCGCAAATACCCCTCAATCCATTTGTTCACAATCTCTGTTTGACTGTCCCTCTAAGGGTGATAACTTGTGCTAGGAGTCAACTTTGTGCCGGCCAATCTGAACAACTCTCGTAAAAAAGCGTTGAGAAACATGTTGTCTCTGTCACTGATAATGTATCTAGGCAGTCCATGAAGTCTAAACACCTCCCTGAAAAACAATTCTGCCACCTGTGTTACCTTGTACTCTGATGAAATAGCAAAGAAGTGTGCAATCCCTTCCCTGTACCTTCGGTAGACCTGTGATAAAGTCCATCGACACATTCTCCCATTTTTTCTCTGGAATAGGTAGAGGTTGTAATAATCCTATCGAATGAGTACACTTTGACTTGTTCTACTGACAATTCATACACCCTCACATACCGCAGCACATCGTCCATGCCGCAACACATTATCCTTGAGGCCCTTCCATGAGAACCTCTCTCGTACTTGCCTGTAGGTCTTGAAATACCCAGGGTGCCCCGCCAATGGTGTGTCGTGAGAAGCCCTCAAGATCTTCTCCTCGAGTGTGGACTCGGGAATTAGATATATTTTGTCCTTGTAGAAAATGATATCGTCCACCACCCTATACCTGTCATCATGTATGAGTCCATCCATCAACTCACATGCAAACTGATTCTTGGAATATTCCACCAAAAGGTGAGATTTCCAATCAGCTGAAATCTCCATGAGAGAACACACTGTCGGTTTACTAGAAAGGGCATCAACAACGATATTCTTCTTACCATTCACATACTCAATGTCGAAGTCATATGCCTATTTCTTGTTGACCCATTTCTGTTGCCTCTCATTCAAATCCTTTTGCTCCAGGAAGTACCTCAAATTGTTTTGGTCAGTCCTAACCACGAATCAACCACCAACCAAATACTGCCTAAAATTTGCCAAAGCATGCATGATGCCGAGCATATCTTTGTCATAAATGGAGTAGAGTCTCATTGGATCTCTGAGCTTCCTACTCTCAAACACTATCGGGTGTCTGTTCTACATCAAAACAACCCTCTTATCCTCCATTTGGTGGATAACCTTTCAGAGGTAGCATCTAGAGGCGCCCAGGTTGCAGACATGGAGTGCCGAAAGATGGGCAGTACTTGGATTTGACTTGCATGGATTCCTCCTTGCATTTGGCATATCACGAGCAACAGATGGCACCATGATACTGGACGGGCTTGCAGGACATCTTCACGAGACATGCTACAAGATGGTAAGCCTTTGATCATGGTGAGTGCCAATTTAATATTTGAGGCATTTATGACTAGTACAACTTTGTCCTCTTGATCATGAAACATTAGTTCGTTTGTTATACTTCTTCCTTAGTCATACCTTGGTGGTTGTCTTGGTTTCTTAGGAAAGTTGGGGAACCCTTTGGGAAAAGGGGTACATACTGGGACTTGTTTTGGATTGGTCATCACCATGCTTACCACATTTCGTTTTCATATCCCTCTTTCATACCCCACTCCTTCAAGTTAGTTGGATGATTTGACCCAAGAAGGGATCGTTCCTCACTCTATGGAAAGAAGGGGCTAAAGGCCCAGGGGGTGGCTAGCAAAAGCCTGCCATGGTTACTTGCTCAGAGACTCGACCACAGTCCTCAGCACTTGTGAATACATCGCCGGGGCGCTACATATTCCTTGGGGTGTTTTGAAGCAAGTTAAGCATGTGTTTTTCAACACGAGGGGGACAAGAACAAAATTAAGAAAAATCAAAAGAAAGAAAATGAAAAGAACAAGAAAGGCCATCACTCATGGGAATATCTCCAGAGCGTTACATATTCTCTGGGTTATCTCTCATGTGATGATGTGGTAAAAGGCAATTAAGGGCTTGAAGACTCGCGGATAACAGGAACCAATGGTTGTAGTTCACCTCCATCATCGACACCCATGAGTGAGATACTACGCAGTACAAACCCTTGTATGTCGAACTTCCAACACCTTGAAGTTAACCCATGACCGCCCCTTACTCACTTCGTGACCTTGAAAATCCACTTCTCGGGAACCAAGTTCTCTACCTTGGGGTAACTTAGCCTACTGGAGTGCTTTGATGACCCTCCCATAATTTGACTTTGAAAGAGGTATGACATTCTTAAGATAGAGGAATATGATGGATTAGTCTTAATGGCTTTTATATTACGTTGGTTTCATCTTGGTATGATTTTAGGCTTGTTTTCTTGTGGATATACATGTTTTGTCTTGTCTTATGATCTTTTGCCATGTGTCATTACATTTCATATTTCTTGAGCCATTAAACAGGTGCTAGATCATCATTTATTGCCATTGGGGTTTGCCACTTGCAAATTTATGGAGAATGATTTGACTTGGTGATGATTTGGCCCACTTGGAGGAGAACGTTGCACCTTTTGATGACCTTGATGATTATTCTAGCTCATGCATTAGCCTTGGGAGGCTCACTACACGACTTCACATTCATTTTTGGGAGGATCGATGGCCTTTTGGCCCTTGGGAGACACCTTGGGAGAGAATCCCTTGATTTATGGAGGAGGATGTTGGGTCTTCCTATGTCATTATTGACTTTGTTGGTGGATTTACCACCTTTTATTTTTATTTTGGGAGTTAATTAAGTTAGTTATATTTAGATTCTCACTAGGAGGTTATTTTTTACCATTTAGGTTAAGTCAATTTGTTTTAATGCTCAAAATTAGTTATAAAGTGAGTTGTCTAGAATATTTTTGAATTATTTTAAAACTAATTTGGTGGATAACCCAAAGTGGGTTAGTATGTGGACATAAATCAAGTTGAGGGAGATCTATAAATACTCCCCACTTGATTTCATTTGGGCAGAATGCTTTTTGGTGGAATAATACTATCTCTCTCTTGTTGATGATTACATCGTCATGTGACATTCTCTAGGATACGTTCTCCTCTGTGATTGAGTTGAGTCGACTTGTGAGAGAGCCCAGTGTTGGGTATGCCCATGTGATGGGGGTGAGAGTTGAGTCGTCCCCTAGTGGTTGGGTGTGCCCATGTGATGGGTGTATCGTTCTCCTCTGTGTGAGAGTTGTGTGGATGTGGTATCCAGATGATTCTCCTGTGGACTCAGTTGAGATAGAGATCTGTTGAGTATGACGTCCCTTTGGCTGAGCACATGTGGATGTGTCCCTAGTGGCTGAGCACTAGTGGATGTGTGGATCCCTTGCTATATTTTCTAAGTGTAAGATTTACTTGTAACCCTAATTATGATGTAAAGGGTACAAGTCGGCCCCACCATATGTGAAAGATAATTAAGGATTATTGTAATAATTAATTATATTTCCGAGTTATTGAGGTCGGCCCTCTTGTGCCAATAGACACACCTTTTGTTGTGTCTGGTCTAGTATAAATAAACGTGATTTCCCCATTGAGGAAACACACTTGTCACTTGTCATTTGGAAATTTTAGACCTACATTTAAGGCTGAAGTGTGAACCTCTCTTGGGTGCTAGTTTCAAGGTTGTAGAGCACCCTCTTGTGTGCATTAGGGTTTTATGGTTGGGGGATCTTCTCTTGAGAATATAGCAAAGGATTGTTGGGTTTTCTTCCTTTGAGTAGAAGGGTTTCCCAGGATATTTCTTGTGTTCTTGTGCATGGTAATTCTTCTTGCGAGCTTGGTTATTGCAGCACTTGTGTATGGTGTAGCTGCATTTGTTTATGGTTCAAGTACATGCTAAATGAAATAAACCTCATGCTTTAGCCTAGCATAGTGAAAATTCAACATCTCTTGCCTAAGATTTTCACTACACTAGTGTTATTGAGTATTTTGGATGGTTGATTTTTCTTGGAGGCTTCATCGTGGATTTTTCAATGCTTTAGGGATGATTTCTTGATGGATGGTTGATGTCTTGTGCCATTGGTAATATCTTCATCAAGTTTTATTGTGAGAATTTTCTATTTTGATTTGTCCATTGAAGCATTTGAAACCCTCATTCTAAAAACAATTGTCACTGTGCTCAAAATAATTTTGTTCTAAGGATAGCTCATAAACTACAACCTTAGAAATTTAATTTATTGATGAAGGTTTGTTGCAAGGACTAGGAGACTATCAACCTTGTTGCATATTTTTGTCAATCTATTTTGACATTTTGGGCTAGATGTTTTGCTTGATTAACCCCTTTTGCAGGATAGGTAACTCTACAACCTACAAGGGAGAGATAAATCTTGGTCTTCCATCCTTTCTCCAAGCATCTTTTGACTCCATACACCCTAAGAATCAAGGCACTGGTTTGCATTGGAGATTGTGAAAAATAGCGCATTGGGATTTGTAATTTTCCACCAAATTCGAAGTTTGATTTGATAGCTCAGTTCGCCCCTCTAGGGCGACCCTATTGCCCACTTGGGAGAAATTTTTGAGGGCTCAAATCCCCTCAACCCTCAAACCCTTCTTGCTACATTGTTTCCTAGTTTTACTAACCCTAGGTTGCTAGATCTTACTCATCTTTAGGTCAAAATTTACATGTAGATAGTTTAAATTTTATGGCTTGAGCAGGGCTTTAATTCCAGCAGATTAGATTTCTGATTTAGTCGCTAGATAATCTGCTGTACCTCACTGAAAGCTACAACCATAAGGCTGAAATTTTATGCAGAAAATTTAGTTCAGGACAGCTCACTTTAGTTCGTAGATTAGTGTGCTAACCTAGCTAGTTTTACTTCTTAGTTGATTGATAATTATTCTCAAGTGTTTTGGTTGTTTTCTAGAGCTGGTTGGATAGTTTTGGGTGAGTTTTTCTTTGCTGGTTTCTCTGCTGCAATATCACATATCAGATCTGGTACATGCTTCAAATTGCGTGGAAATCATTGAATAGTGTACTCTTTTCATTGGAAAGTTATTGGAGATCATTTATCAAGTATTTTAAGTAAATGTTTAGAGCTCATTTAATGATTTTCTTGCTGATCTAGAGAGTTATTCGCTGCTGTTACACATTATACCATATCTGATTTGGACATAATAAGTGTTGAGAAGTCATTGGGTAATCACTCCTAGACATCACTAGCTCATTGGGAAAGTTGCCAAGTGTTTGTTTTACATTGTTATTTCTTAATCTTCTTGGCTGATTTTGAAGTAAATAGCTTATAGATCTTGCATTTCTTTTGCTGTTATAAATATTTCAGATCAGATCTTACAACCTATATTGTTAAGGACAAGTGTTAGAATATCTTGAAATTGGATGTTTGAATCATATTGTTGTTCCATTGGATATAACTTTGGCTTGAAGTTGATATATCATTTTCATTTCCATATTGATCGTTACATAAGATAATTTTATTGTTTACCATTTGTCCTTTCTTCATTGGCGGGGTTGTTTTATTGGTTTTGGATCATACACTTTTAGGGCAATTGACTAATAGTCCTTGTAGGGTATTCAAGCTTCCATCCTCATCCCACCCTCTTCCTCATCCTTCCATCTCCAATCCAAGACCATACCAACCTTGTATCGTGATCCCTTAGGGCTCCTTGGCCTTCATCGGTCATCTCCCCCAGGGGTCACCCATGACTCTTCCTGAGATGAAAGTGGGTCATAGTCTCGATTTGTTGGGATCATGAGGGACTCTACACGATCTACAATCCGTACAATAACAGGCCCCAATACCCTCACCCGAAGCATCACACTCAAGTACAAAGGGTTGAGTGAAGTCATAAAGTGCCAATACTGGACAAGTGTTCATCACCTCCTTGAGCTTGTCAAATGCTCGTTGTGACTCTTTCTACTTGAATGCCTCTTTCTTTGTAAAATCTGACAATGGTGCACCCAACTGTGAAAATCCCCTAACAAACCGCCTATAGTAGCTGCACATTCCAAAGAATCCCCACTACTCCGTGAGAGACCTAGGAGTGGGCCAATCCAATATAGCATGGATCTTCTCCTGATGAACATGTACACCTTGGGCACTGATCACGTGACCAAAGTAAAGAATCTTTGTCATGCCAAGCTCATACTTTGATGCCTTGGCATATAATGACTTCTTTCCCATAATACCCAATACCTCCTCCAAATGCCTCAAGTGGTCCTCCCACGTCCTGCTGTAAATAAGGAGGTCATCGAAGAATACCGACAAGAACTTCTGCAACTGCTTGTTGAAGATGTGGTTCATGCATGACTGGAAAATGGAAGGTGCGTTGGTCAACCCAAATGGCATGACCACAAACTCGTAGTGCCCATAATGACACCTGAAAGCGGGCTTGTGAACATCTTGCTCTTTGACCTTGATTTGATGATAGCCTAACCAAAGATTAATCTTCAAAAATTACATGGCCCCATGCAACTTATCTAACAACTCGTCGATCCTAGGAATAGGGTACTTGTTTTTAATGGTCTTCTTATTCAATGCCCAATAATCAATGCACATTCTCATAGTACCATCCTTTTTCTTAACCAAACTCAATGATGAAGCGAATGGGATGGAATTAGGCCTGATATGTCCCATCTCCAACAACTCCTTTATTGCCTACTCTATCTCATTTTTAAACTTCTTTGGGTGCCTGTATGGAGTGGTGATCATGGGTTTGGCCCCTTCTTCTAGCTCAATGGTGTGCTCAAAGCCCCTGTTAGGAGGTCTCCCTAGTGGAATCTCCCCAAAAACTCGGTCATGTGTGCTCAATAATGCATGAATGTCCACATGTTGGCTGCTATCTGAAAGTTTCTGAGTAATAATCAAACACTTTGTTGCACAAGCTACGTCTCCATGCCTGAATATGCCCTCCATCCGCTTGGTTGAAACAATCCTAGGAGCACCACTTGACATGCCCCTCAAAACCACCTTCCTACCATCTGTTGCCCTGAATTCTAGCTCCATGGCTTGGTAGTTAACAAAATGTTTTCCCAAAGAAACAAGCCATTGAACACCCAATATGATATTAGTGCCCACTAGCTCAATTACATAAAAGTCATTTGTCACGTGTAGTTGCCCGACGTCACATCCAACTGCGGAATCTTCTTTGTACATGACATGTTGTTCCCACCAGCTACCACTACATCAAACCCCTCAAAGTCTTCTATAGGAATGCCTCTCCTAGCCACCAAAGTTGAGTCAATGAAGTTGTGGGTTGTCCAACCATCAATCAGAACTGTGACACATTGTCCTTGTAATACCCCACAGACCTTGAAGGTGTGAAATCTAGGAATGCTTGATAGAGTGGCAATAGCCCCACTCATAACCTCTTCGTGTGGTTGCTCATCATCTGGACTGTCATGCTTGTTATCGTGTGCCTACCCTACTTCCTCCTCTCCATCACTATCTAAAAGTACCTCTATATAGTGCACCTTACCCTTGCTCAAACACCTGTGACCAGGTTCCCAAGGCTTCTTGCAGTTGAAACATAGCTTCTTTCTTTTCAGTTCCCTCCGATCATCATCATCCAATCCATCTCTTCCTATCCACTCCTTTTGGAAGGGTTTCTTGTCTTTGTTCTTCTAAGGAATGAAAAGTTTAGGAGAAAATTTGTTCTTAGGGACTGCATGCTCCATGTTGCTTGTCATAGTGATGGCATCCTGTAGAGATCCTAATTTGAAGGCCGTAACCCACCCACACAGGGGTTCAGATAGTCCTTCAGTGAAAAGTGTTTTTGCACAGTTTGTGGTTTGAGAAAGACCCGACCCAAGGAACAAATGTGTGACACAATTGGGGACACCTATCACTGTCACCTCAATAGATATCCCCCTCGTTTTAGTGAAGGACAATTCCAACATGAGGGAGGCTTCCCGGGTGACCCTATGGGAATTGCAAGGGGAGAAACAAGGAGCTAGAAAAATACCCCTATAGGTTAAGGTCTAAGATGACTTAATGCTTGAGGAGAGAGTCTTTGGAGTTGGTAAATGGTTACCAAGGTTTTGTACCTACAAAACTATGTTAGACACACCAAAACAAGACCAAATATGATGATATAAGCCTCAAGACAAGTGGAGAATCAACAAGAAACCTTGCTGTCCCAAAATTGCAGCAGTAAGGAAATATATATCAGCAATGAAGAAGTTATAACGGCTACAAATTAAACCATCAAAATCAAGTATATGATATTGGAAAGTAAAGTTTGCAACTAGTACACAATGTTCCAATGTTTAGAGTCTAGACCAAGACTTTGATGACAAATGAGGGTTGTTAATGAATGTTATGAGCAAGTACTTATGACAGTCCAATGGCTGTAGCAAACTTTTGCTACAACAACAGATTCTAGCCACTGAAATTAGCAAGTAAACCACCCAAACAATAGCTTATCATTAATAGAACATTTATTGCAGCTTACAAACAATTTTCAGCGGTAGAAAAGTTGGAAAAGAGTATAAAAGAGTGAGTTTGCTGCAATCATGTTGGCTGTAGCTTAATGTTTATTACAGTAGCTCAATCACTTAACAAATCAAGATACCCCTAGGCCACAAGATAGCTTAAAGCATGTACAATTTAAATCCAAATTTGAACAATTCAATCTCTTAAATTTCTTTTTTACCAATGCAACAATATTCAATCTCCAATGCAATTAGTGCCTTATCTATTGGGTTATGGAGTCTCTTGCTTGGTTACAACCAAGTTAAGCAAGGGTTTGATGGTCTTCTAGGGGTGTGTTGCCGTCCTAATGCACACTTGCTAACGTGAGCTAAGTCCTGCTCA
>JZKD02S1672826.1:892790-906583 GCA_000966675.3 Picea glauca | reverse complement strand
CAAGTACAAAATAGAACATAAAGTACATAGGACAAAGAGCCAAGTGACTTTCCCACATGTGCTAAGAAGGGATAACACATGGGGAACACCTCCTCAGGTACCAAATCAACAATGAGGCCTTGCTTAAGCAACACCGGAGTGAGCCTCCTTCCCCTAGGGTTTTGATTCTAGGGCCCTGCCATTGCAGCACCTTAGAACCCTACCTTCCGGTCTCTAAGTTTTAATCCTCCCGAGACTTTGTGCCCTTGCTTTTGACTCCATTTACCCTAAGGCACTAGTAATATCTCCAACGTTGAGCTTTTAGTGTATAAAATCATCATTCAAACTTCAATTTTCGAAACCTTAACTAATCCTAACGCTGCTAACCTAGGCTGACGTCATACTTGACGCAACAAGCTTTTTGACTAGTAAATAAGTAATTAAATGATGACGTCAAGCATTTACTGAACAAGTTGTTGATTGGATATATTATAGGCTTGGTCATTTTGGTAGATATTGATGAATTGGTGATCTTTCATAGGCTAATTAGCAGAACGTTGACCTCATCTTATCTATTGCATTGCTTATTAAATGAAATCAGATAGTTAAGAAGTACTAACCCTTTGAGTTATAGCCTGCAAATATACATATTGTGTTGTTATTATCTTGTTCCGGGCAGGTGTTTTCAACAGGGACTTCACTTCTTTATTGGTTGATTAGCCGGACTATCTGATAGTGGTGGTAACCTACGAGGAGGGAAATCTTGACACTTGAACTTGTATCCTTTACCTCTTCAAACCCCAGGTTACCGGGGACGTCTTTCCTGGGCTAACCTCCCTAAACAGAAAGAGCCTCTCCATCGAGGTGACATTGGGTGGGGAAGGTTCCTGTTACGCCAGTTTGTCCACTATCTTATAGCCTGTGACCTAAAATACAAACTGCACGATAACAAGAGCTTTTCTCTTTGAATACATGAAAAATAGATTGGGCACCCAAATATCCCGAAGTCTAAGTCCGAACAATGAAGAACTGACCCTCCAAATGATGGGGTCCTCAATCTATGGTGCGCCCTCCTCTCTCTGAACATGTGCTGAGCTCCAACAAATAATCTGACAGAGGATCCTCCCCTGGGAAAGGCTAGAAAAGGCACCCTAGGCCTCACAAGAAATACCCAGAAGTCTGTTTGCTCCGGATCCCCCTCTTCTGGCTAGATCGAACCACTCTCCTCAAGATTGTGCGCCCTCCTGCTGGAAACCCTCCTGAAGCTACGCCCTAGCTCTCCCTGAACCTGTGGTTGAGGTAGAAACTCCCCTGAAGCTGAGTAGATTTGATGTAGAATGGTGAGGGAGGAATCTTTCACCTCCGTGACCAAGCTTCGACCAGGTTGGGTGGGATCTTTCACCATCGAGTTGATCTCTAGGGTTTGTTAAGTTAAAACCCTCAAAAGCCCCAATTGCATGGGCTCACTAGCAAGAAGCTAGATATCAAAATGATAAACAACATGAATCAGAGAATAGAGGCCCTTGCCTCTCTTTTATCCATCCTGCTCACCTTGTCTCTCCAAAGTGACTGTTACTTTACTAATTATTAATTAATTAATTAAATAAATCACTTTAATTAATTAATTAGCCATTTCACCTTTGAAAAGTACCTTAAACCGACCACTGAAAGTCACTTTTCATCATCCTATCCTGTAGTGTTGTTCCTCCCAATTCCAAGGAGGTATTACACTAAGAGGTTCCTCCAAGTATTATGCCCAATATGACCCCTTTAGTGAATTTAATTGACTTATAGCCCAAAATAACTCAAAATCATGGAAATCGTCGGAATGCAACGGAACCAAAGCCAAACTGTGCATAATGGATCGTAATGATGAAATAAGATGAGTGATGCAAGCCGGACCCCAAAATACCTCTCAATAGTCCCTGTACTCACTATAACCTCCATCTGGCAACTCTGGTCATCATAACACTCTGTAATATAATGATGTCCCGAAGTGGGGACATTACATCCTTTGCTATATTCTTCAAGAGAATGACCTCCACCACCATAAAGACTTAGCACACAAGAGGATGCTCACAAACCCTAGAAACCTAGCGCCCAAGAGAGGTGCACACTTTTCCCAAGAACAAGTGTTTTTTGAAATTTCCAAACTCACACTTGTGTTATGATTCCTTAATGGGGAGTTTATCTTTATTTATATTAGACTGAACCTGTCAACATAAGTGTCTATTGGCACAACAGGGCCGACCTCAATAACTTATAATATAATTAATAATTACCATATTAATTATCTTTTATATTCAGGTGGGGCCGACTTGTACCCTTTACATTACAAATAGGGTTACGGGTAAGTTGGACTCTTGAACAATATAGCAAGGGATCTCATACACCCACTAGTGCTCAACCACTAGGGTAAACCCATTTGTGCTCAGCGACAGGGATGTCCATATCTCTATCTCACTGCGTCTCATAGGAGAACCACACTCACTAGTGCTTAGCCACTAGGATCACGTTCACCTGTGCTCATCCACAAGCACGTCCAACTCAACAGATCTTCTTTCTCACTGCATTACATAGGAGAGTCATCTGGAGTTTATCATCTCAACTCTCTGCTTAGAGGAGGCTAATACATCGTTTCATTTATGTCTCAGAACGATGCACCCAGCTCATGGGTTTTCACACGTTCACCTGTGCTCAGCCACATGCACGTCCAACTCAATAGATCTTCTTTCTCACTGCGTTACACAGGAGAATCATCTAGAGTTCATCTCAACTCTCTCCAAGGAGGAGGCGAGCACAACGTTCCAGTTCTGTCTCAGATAGGAACCACACACCCAACTCAGGGGCTCTTTCTCAGGTCTGTGTCCTGGAGGATGTCTCACGCAACTGTAATCATCAACAACTCTCTCTCTAAGTGTCTGAAAGTCCTCAATGGAAAACTCTCTACCCAAACTATCATGTGCCATCATGGTCCTCCATGGCTGCCATGATCATATCCTCTTCGACCTTAAGCTGCTCTGCCAGATAACGTGACTCATACGAGCCAACATCTCTACCATGTTGATATATTGATTCATCAGCACTGCTCCTCAGATCAAATGTGGAACCCTCATCATCATATTCACCAACATCCTTTGCACTACTTTGTTCATCACCCATATGCACATCCTATAAGGTGAGTCCTTATTCCATAGATGAATCGCCCTGTGTCAATGTTGCATCATCCTTAGGTGTATCAACAACCAAATCATCCTGAACCTCATCACAAGGTGTAGATGCTACCTCCTCCTCATGATCTGATGTGTTGTCCTCCTGACCATCACATGTACTAATGTCACTGCCCTTTGATGGTGCGTCCCATGCTGCTACCCTATCATCCTCAACGTATACATCCTCATCTTGGATGGGTGTAGGCTCCATTTGTGCCCCTATCAATCCACTAATTTGCGGTGATGTATCCACTTTCCTAACTACTTTGGCTCTGCTTTCATCTTCCTCTGCTCATCTTTTCTCTTTCTCTTGAAAATCTCGCCAACTTTGAGCCTCGCGCCTCTGAATTTCAGCAAGTGTTTCTTTTGACCTCTTGTTACTTTGTTCTTCCCACTGTTTATGCCATGTCTATTCTTGTGTAGTTTTGATATCCACTCATGTATGTCTAGCACAAGTTTTACCCGAAGCTTTTCTCGGATATACATCCTCTTAGACCATTGAAAAATAAGTACCACTTGCTCAACTTGCAATCAGAAATTTTTCTCCTTATTGAAGACCCCTCAGGCTGGGAGGAATCTTCGCTTTGATACCACTGTAAGACGCCCAAATAAATCTGATATAAAAATCAGATCTATGTGGTTGAGATCTTTTGTCAAACACTTTGACGGTATGTTCAATTTCCCTTAGCAAATGCCTTCTTCTTGCTGTCCCGACTTTTATGAGGTTTTCTGATGTGGTAGCATGTCATTTGAAATAAGTTCTACCTCCTTATAACTCCCTAATTGTGGGCTGCTATATATAATTAATGGCTGTTATATGTTATGTTTGTTGACTGATTGAAACATTTTGTCAAACACTTTGTGTGCAATGGTTGTAGCGTTCATTTAAGTGTATTTTCTGATGTATTTCGGACCATATTTATGCATGTAATACATAAGGAAAACACATGCAACAATAACCAAATAGATCAGAAACCAATAGCTATTAAAAACCATAAGATAGTACCTCAAATCCTTGCTTTATTTAATATGCATTTGGCTGTCCAACATACAGTGATTTCCAAATCTGAAATGTGTTTGCTACAGCTGATATATGGTTTGGAAAATTCATACAAAACACAGCCAAAGGAAAGCAAAGAATCTCCCAATAGAAACCCTCTAACAACTGCTCCAAAAATATGTAATTTCTTTAGCAAAGGATGGCCCCAATGACAAGATATGTGCTCTGCTTGATATGAATCCACCAATGAAATGGCCAATCTCTTCACAAATAATTCGCCCAATAGGTGTAGAACTCAGCCGCACATCAATAAGCAAGATCTGATGCAAATAGAAGAAACACTTGACTAAGGGTGTGCCCTCCTTGACCAATAATTTGCCCTACCACAAGAAAATCGTGCCCAATGAGATTGGCACTCCTACCCAATATGATTCGCCATTCCAAGGAGAAATGTACCCAATTGATGGCACAATCAATCTCTAAGCCAAAACCCACAAAAATCCTCCAAGTGCCAAGAGATCCGTCCTTCTTTACTACATGAAGGAATCGATCCAACCACAAAACAACTTGCAGAAATCCTCCAATAGGGCACCCCTCTTCTCAAATAATAGTTGAAATGGATCTAATCTGAGTAGATTGGTACCTGTAGAACATTTGGCTAGAGTGAGATCTCCCCACTGAAACCAGTCCCTCTAGCTAGAGTGGATCTTTCACCACTAAAACTAGATCTAGGGTTTTACCCCAAACCCTAACCCTCCAAAGCTCCTTGAGCTCTCCACAATCTCAACTCAAAAACATAACATGCATAATGAGAAGAAATGAGCCCCTATCTCTTCTTTATACCCCTCTCACCTTTTTTCTCCTCAAGTGACTTTTATTTCATCTTTAATATTTTTTTTAATAATCATTTTACTTATTTATTTACCTTTTTAACCTCGGAAAGTGATTAATTCTCCTTTATAACTTCCCCTGCCACTAAAAGTCACTTTTCATCATCCCATCCTGTAAATATTTTCACCCCGGTTCCAACGAGCTATTACACTAAGATATTTCTCCAAGAAACAAGTTCCAAAGAGTACCTTTAGTGTAATTAATTAAAATATGCCCAATAATAACCTTGCTTTACGGGGATCGTCGGAATGCAACGGAACCGTGAACAAGTTGTGCGGAAATGATCATGATGATGAATAATGATGAATAAAATAGTTGGGCCCATCATTTAAAATAATTAAAGTGACTTCTAAGGTTATTTTCTCTATTAATTATAAAGTCATTTTATAACCTCAATTAACTAATGTCACTTTAGGATTTAGCTTTAATAAGCTAGTGACATCAATTAGTCTCCATAGTCTCCCCTTTCCCACTGATTATAGTCTATGGGGAGAGTGTATAGGCTAATCCGTCATCCTTCGTGTAGTCATTTGGAAAGGGACATTACAGATTTTCCAAGAAGCATCCAAGAGAAGTCGCTAGCCTTTATTCCACCAATAGACAAGTGTAGCATCCATGATGACGAGAAAAACATGAGATAGTAAATTGCCCAAGAGGGGCCGAAATTTCAGTCCAAGAGTATGTAATTCTCAAGTGATGAGTTATGAAAATGAAAAGAAATGGACCTCAATATGAGGCCATCTAAACCAATTTGTCCACGTAAAATTGTCAACAACAAATTAAAAGAGGGTTGACCCCCTTTATTTTCTCATACAACTTGCAAATATAAAAATTACATAAAGTAAAACCATAAGAACGGTGATGTCATGCTCTAAAAGGGTGATGTGAGGCCTAAACGTGAGACGTTGAGCCTCAAAATGCAGGTCGTTGAGCCTCCAAAGGTCATTTGTCAAGCTCTCATGTGCTAGAATGTCATGCCATGCATCTCCTTCCTTCAAACCACATCACATTACCTCTAGAACCATCAAGCCCACGAAACCCTAACCTCCAAATGATGTCAAAGGCTTAGAAAGTGATGTCCTAGGCCTCCAAAGGCCAATGTACACAAAGGGCTATGATGTCATCCTCGAATGTTGTCAAGGTGCCTCCTGTAAAATTCTGAGGAACTAAAGGCTGCCCAACATGTCTGTCTTTGACCTATTGTTGGGCTCTATGTTTAAGGTTCCATAACTGTCCTTGATGTTGTTTTAGGACAGCAAACAGGTCTGATAGTTCTCTTCCTCAAATCTTCCTTCAAACTTATGATTGGATGCTCTTTTAAGGTGCCCTTGCAAGTGTTTTAGTAACCAAGGTTAGCACATGCATAAACCTTAAAACATACAATACTCCTTTAGATCTTTTAACTCTTTACAACTAATAAATAACTAAGCACACATGAAAAATGAACTTATAGTGTTTTTGGTCAACATGGCCCTCGACAAAACCCTCGCGGAGAAAACCAATTTGAGATATATGTATATATATGGAGTTCTTCAAGAAACAAATACAACAAGGAAGATAATACAAAGGAACCTATACACTTTGCAAGCTCCTCTCAAGCTTTGCAATTGGTTCCTTGATAAATGCGCCCCTAGAAGAGTGTGCCCCCTTCTCCCTTGTGATAGCTTGAAGATGCTTGCGCCCTTGCTCAATCCTTGGCTGATTGAAGAACCCTTGCACACCCTTTGTCCTTGGTGTGTGCCCTCACCCATGCACCAAACAGATCCAAGTTCGCCCCAATCCAACTAGTGTCTGCTAGGATGCGCCCTCCATCCAAGAGTGCGCCCTGCAACTAGTAAACAATGAACAATACAATGAATGAAGCTCCAAGCTTCCTTGCGCCCTCCATGAACAAGTGTGCCCAAGCAAGCTGCTCCAAACCCTCTCTTGTTCACTTCTTCCTCCTCACCAAACTCTTTGTTGAAATTTAACAAGGGATGTCCTCATTCATGTTTTTGTGTTTTGTCATGGGGGGGACAGAAAGTCGTGTTTCCTAGACATGTTTTAATTGTAAAGTGACTTTTTAAATAAAGTGCTTTTATAGAGTGAATGTACTTTATAACTTAAAGTGATTTTAAGTTGTGGGACCCAAAAGTATTTAATGTGCATTTATTACTTACTTTGTAATTAATGAGGAGCATTAAATGTGAGCCCTCAAATTAGACTTATGATATCCATTTGATTGAGTTGGTTATGTAAGTTAGGGTTTTTTGGGAAAAGAGAGAGTACATATACATGTTTAGGAAATAAGAAAAATACACAGAGAAGACACAAGAGAAAAGGAGAGAGAGATCAGATTTCTAGAGAGATTTCTAGAGCAAAGTTTCCAAATTAAATTAGAGTGCACAGTTCCCAAGACAATGACATCATAACAGTCCGTACAACAAGAGAGATAGCAGTCTGTATAGAGAAAGGACAGTCTGTACAACCAGAGATATAGCAGTCCGTATAGAGAAGACACAAGGGAAAAGGAGAGAGAGATCAGATTTCTAGAGCAAAGTTTCCAAATTAAATTAGAGTGCACAGTTCCCAAGACAGTGACATCATAACAGTCCGTACAACAAGAGAGATAGCAGTCTGTATAGAGAAAGGACAGTCTGTACAGCCAGAGATATAGTAGTCTGTATAGAGAAAGGGCAATCCGTACAACAAGAGGGAGGCACAGTTTTCAAGGAAGAAATCCGTATAGGTCGTATTTACTTGCTGGCACGATTTTCGAGGTAGATTACTATGTATTTATCGTTGTTGTTTGACATCTGAACAGTGACACGATTTCCCAGGCAGAAATCAGGCTGCAGTTTGTGGCACGTGTGGGCAGTTTAGAAGCTTGTTTCATGGCTTAGATAAGTGATTTGCATTTCTGATTTTGTTGAGTTGGAATCATTTAATTTCAGGTTTGTAAAGAAATTTCAAATTTGCTCTTGAATAATAGAAATAATCTCTCTAGGGTTTTCCCCACAGTGGGGTTTTTTTCCCTGATCATTGGACCAAAATCACTTGTCCACTTGTTGCATTATCAGAGCATGGATCAGTGATTTGCTTGACTTAAGTATTTTAGCTTTCAGTTGCTTTCTGTTTTAGAGGCATTTATTAAAGACTAAAATCTCAGGTTAGTCAAGTGTTTGACAAAATTTGTGAATGAGATATTTCTGATTTTGTCATTAAAAATTTTCATGGTATCAGAGCTAGGACTCTGTAAGAAGTGCATTGTGTAGAATTTGATTTCAGAGTTGGGCAAAGAAAAAGGGGAATAGTTGTTTGAATATGGTTGCTTCCATCACACTTGAGGACCGGTTAGATGGCATTTCTAACTATTTGCAATGGAAGGTTAGAATGACAACTATTTAAAAAAAAAAAATTGTGGGCTCTTGTCACTACTGTGGTAGTTCCTCTCTCCAACGATCCTATTAACTTGGATATACATGAAGTCAAAGAGACCCAAGCCCAAAGACTTATTTTGGATGGAGTAAAGGATCCACTCATGCCACATCTGGCTGAAAAGAAAACAACCAAAGAAATGTGGGAGGCACTGAAAAATCTATACGAGGCTAAGAATGAAAACCGTAAGATGGCACTCAAAGATAAACTGCATTGAATCAAGATGACCAAGGGTGAGAGTGTGGTTCCATATCTTACCCGGTTGACACAAGTTAGGGATGAACTAGCAGCTATGGGGGAAGTCATCTCAGATTCAGAGCTTGTGAGGATAGCCTTGAAAGGTTTTACAAAGGATTGGGAAGTCTTTGTGAAATGCATTGTGGGACGTGAAAAATTTTCAGATTGGAGCAGACTTTGGGATGATTTCACTCAGAAGGAGATCCAGATGAATGGAGAGAAGGGAGGAGAGGGAGTTGTTGAGGAGAACATTTCTCTTCTGTTAAAGGGCAAGGGAAAAAGTAAGAAGGGTTCCAAGATTGACATCAACAAAGTTCGTTGCTTTGCATGCAATGCATATGGCCACTATTCAACACAGTGTCCCAACAAGAAGGGGACAAAGGAGAAGGAGAAGGAGAAATAAGGAGAAGCCTTTGTAGAGGTAAATGACTTTAGTGAGAAGTTTGAGAAAACGTTTTATGGTGTCTCCATTGTTTCTAGTGGCAATAACAACAACTTTGAGTTTGACAGGACTTGGATGGTGGGTAGTGGGGCCACCAGTCATATGACAGGAATGCTGGACTCATTTCTGTTCATATCTGAGATTGGTCTTGATCATATCGTGAATGGGACTCACCAGATCAGAGGAGTTGGTAGTGTCAAGTTTCTGTTGGACTTCGGAGAGACCCTGGAAGCAGAAGGGGTATTGTTTGTACCAGGGTTGAGAGTTAATCTCCTCTTAGTCTTAGCTCTGGAGGATGCTGGATATGTAATCACTTTTGAACGTGGTTATGTTCATATTCATGCAGTAGATGAGGTTTCCATCAGGACAGTTCTGATTGGAGAATGAAGAGGCAGAGTATACACAGTGCTTGGCTAGCCTGTGGGATGTCAGTCGGGTTGGATATCTGACTCAGAGGGGGAGAAAGAAGCTCAAAGGACTGAAGGTGCACCTGAATGTCAGTCCTTAGTTCAAGGATCTAGTACTAGCAGAAAGATAAACTGATATGAGTTAAGCCAATCAGAAAATCATCAGAGACGAGACATGATTTCTCGAAGCATCTGTAGAAGGCACAGTTCCACCGGACCACTTTAGAGGTAGCATTCAGGTTCAGAGGGAGCAACCGCTGCAGATAACTTTGAGTCCGAGAATGGTCCTGGAAGTGGAAATGTCAGGAGGACCTCCCTCGCTAAGAGGGAGTGTTGAAATTTAACAAGGGATGTCCTTATTCATGTTTTTGTGTTTTTTCATGGGGGAGACATAAAGTCATGTTTCCTAGACATGTTTTAATTGTAAAGTGACTTTTTAAATAAAGTGCTTTTATAAAGTGAATGTACTTTATAACTTCAAGTGATTTTAAGTTGTGGGACCCAAAAGTATTTGATGTGCATTTATTACTTTGTAATTAATGAGGAGCATTAAATGTGAGCCCCAAGATTAGACTTATGATAGCCATTAGATTGAGTTGGTTATGTAAGTCAGGATTTCTTGGGAAAAGAGAGAGTACATATACATGTTTGGGAAATAAGAAAAATACATAGAGAAGACACAAGAGAAAAGGAGAGAGAGATCTGATTTCTAGAGCAAAGTTTCCAAATTAAATTAGAGTGCATAGTTCCCAAGACAGTGACATCATAACAGTCCATACAGGGAAAGGACAGTCTATACAGCAAGAGAAGGCACAATGTTCAAGGCAGAAATCCGTACAGGTCGTATTGTACCTGCTGGCACGATTCTTGAGGTAGATTACTGTGTATTTATTATTGTTGTTTGACATATGAACAATGACACGATTTCCTAGGAAGAAATCGGGCTGCAGTTTGTGGCACGTGTGGGCAGTTTAGAAGCTTGTTTCATGGTTGAGATAAGTGATTTGCATTTCTGATTTTGTTGAATTGGAATCATTAAATTTCTGGGTTGTAAAGAAATTTCAGATTTTCTCTTGAATAATATAAATAATCTCTCTAGGGTTTTCCCCACAATGGGTTTTTTTCACCTGGTCATTGGACCAAAATCACTTGTCTACTTGTTGCATTATCAGAGTATGAATCAGTGATTTGCTTGACTTAAGTATTTTAGCTTTCAGTTGCTTTCTGTTTTAGAGGCATTTATTAAAGACTAAAATCTCAGGTTAGTCAAGTGTTTGACAAAATTTGTGAATGAGATATTTATGATTTCGTCATTAAAAATCTTCACTCTCCAAGTGATCAAGTGAACAATGAATGGCTCTCCTTTTCCCTTTTTCCCTCTTTAGCCATCTTTAGGCCAAACCTAGAGATCAATGGCAAAGATCATCTCTAGCCATCTCTAATCCATGGGTGAGATCTCATCTCAAGTATCTCACTTAGAAACCCACTTTTGGTTAAGTTTCCTAAGTTTGCTTGATGTCCTTTAATTCACCCACATAGTGAATTAATAGTCACTTTTTCCTTAAGTGACAAATTTCACCTTTCTGACTTAGGATAAAGTCAATGTGAAATTAAACATAAAGTAATAGGAACAAAGGTCAAATCATTTCCCTCTTGTGGTTAGAGAGGCACAACATAAGGGCACCACTTCCCAAGGTACACAAAATTCAACACCTCCAAAGGCGACGTACTATATCCTTTGCACACAAAGGCTCCGGGGTGCTCTTCCCAACCTATGGGGTACAATGTCCATCCTAGGGCTTCTCAACCCCCATGAAGGTCAAAATGGCATAATTTCTCCATGGATAGCTTTCACCTGGAAAGGTCCTGCAAAGACAAACAAGTATGCCCTCCAAGGGTTAACAAGTCACATGTATCATGCCAAGTAAGCCATATTTAATAAAAGAACGGACCAAACATGTGCATTAAATCCCCCCTTTTCAATCTAAACAAATGCTCAAAGACCTTATAAAATTTGTCAAATTTAAGTGTGGGAGGGTTTTCATGGTGCCATATTGGATAGGCCAATCCCCAAGTCAAGGAGTGTTTCCCAAGAAGACCCTCTCTAAGTCATGTAGTGAATATGAGGTGGATGGGGTTCTTGACATATCAAGGGATCATATTGTCTCATTTATGGGTGCCTTTATGGAGGGTGTGTTGCATCCCTCGTTTGCGATGCAACATTTTTCCAAGCCCTTTTATTTTCCATTAATTTATTATGGTCCGAACATTGAGTGCTATGTGCAATGGAAAGTAAAGAGCACCACAATGTTGCTTGAAGTTAGGAACACATTGAGTGCCATATGCATTGGAAATCAAAAGACACTGCAAATGCATTCCCCCACGAAGTAAAATTTTTATTAATTATGTGTTTTCTTTTTCAAAGGTCCTTGATATTTTTTTATGGAGAAGCGTTTCATTGCTCTCAGGACCTTAGAGCGAGCATCTAGAAGGATAATTCATGGATTTTAACTCTTTCCAACCACAAAACCTCTGGGCCTTCAACCCCTTCTTCCCATGAAATGAGGTACGAGCCTTTCTTGGGGTCAATGAGCCCCAAAACCCAAAACATGGGGAAACAGAGGGGATGGTGTGTGGAAAGTGATAAATATGGATGAGAATGGTACAATGACCCTTCAAGGAGATCCCCTGGTAGAAACCCTTTCCTCGAGGGTGAACCACATACTAGGAATCCATGCCAACCACCAAGGTGAAATAAGGAAAAAGGTATAATTTCCAAGAAAATGTTTTCATAATCAAGAAAGGACTCTTTACAACATCTTCAAATGCTTCAATTATTAAAGTGATACTTACCACGAGACTGGACTTGTTTCCTCATGAAGCAAGACCTATTGTGCTCTAGGGACCAAACTTGTGTGGTGGATGCTACTACGTTGCTGATGATGAATGGTGATGTGTGGTGGAGAGGAGGGGCTCAGTCTGCTCAATGCGGGCTCAGCTGGTCATCTATCTCTCGACATTCCATGTCTTCTACTTGCAGGCCTCGAGACATCATTACCAACCAAAAAGCATAACCAACATGTGCTCAGACACATATGTCACCAAGACTGCGATCCTATGAAACTTTGAAATGTAGGTATCTGTTGTCCCACTCTGCCTGAGCTGTGCTAACTCCCTGAAGTGTAAGTATGGGTCCCTCCTTTCAAATCGGTCTATATGTCTCTGACTGAACTCCAAGTATGATGCAATACATGTATGCCCCAACATGACTAGCTCATGGTACCACCACTCGTGGGCCTCTCCATCCAAATGCAAGGTGGCATATTTGATGGCCTTTGTCTCCGTCATGGGATTGAGTTGGAAATAGGTGTCTAACTTCTGTATCCATGCCCTAACAGTGGATTTGCTAGAGCCATCAAAGTAGGGGATGTACAATTTCCCAACCTTCCGTTGAAGCTTCCAACTTTGTGGGCCCATGTTGAAATCTCTAGGCCTATTGGTGTACTTGATAGCTAAGTCACAGGGTTCGCCGAACCTAAAGCTTGAGGTTCAAAATTCGGCGAACCTCAAGGTTTGTCGAACCTAAACGAACTCGAATATGTGCCCAAATTCGAATCTTAGGACGAATTTGAAGGAGAATTTTATTGAGGTTTGGGATGAGGTTTCATTAGGGTTCAATATATATAGCCGAACCTCATTCAAACCTTATTGGAAAATTCGAACCCGAATCGAATCTAATCGTTGTCTGACCTGAATCATGTGACTTAGCTTGATAGTACAAAAATCCTGCAAAGACGTGGCTGCCCGAAACTCCTCACCAAGAGTTTGATACTCCCTCAAATAATGCGTAAAATCTTCCCCTTGTCCTTGCTGCCCCTAATTTCCCGCTTCTTGTCCTACCAAAAATTGAGGCATATGAGGTCTAGGAGTAATCCTACTAGTCATCCCTGTTATCCCCGTTTTCTAGGGATAACTAGGAGATCATTTCTTGAGGCCCACAGGTCCTAGACATGGAGTACCGAGAGCAGGATTGACCTGAGCATGGCGCTGGAGGGCCCATCTTTCTTCTTCTTCATCAGACTTGTCCTGTTAGCAGCAACAACATCCATCACCTTCGGCTTGGACTTGTATCGAAGAAGACTCTTGCTCCATGAGGTAGTTGGTCCAGGTATCATGGTATGTGTCATATTTGATCATTATAACCTTCA
>JZKD02S1672826.1:857693-869214 GCA_000966675.3 Picea glauca | reverse complement strand
GCTCTGGCAACATTGCTCCAGATGATTCTCCTGTGGACTTAGTTGAGATAGAGATCTGTTGAGCATGACGTCCCTGTGGCTGAGCACAGACGGATGTGTGCCTAGTGGCTGAGCACTAGTGGACGTGTGGATCCCTTGCTATATTGTTTAAGTATAAGATTTACTTGTAACCCTAATTATGATGTAAAGGGTACAAGCCGACGCCAACATATGTGAAAGATAATTAAGGTTTATTGTAACAATTAATTATATTTTTGAGTTATTGAGGTTGGTCCTGTTGTGCCAACAGACACACCTATTGCTGTGTCTGGTCTAGTATAAATAAAGGTGATTTCCCCATTGAGGAAACACACTCACACTTGACATTTTGGTATTTCAATAAGTGCATTTAAGGCTGAAGTGCACACCTCTCTTGGGCGTTAGTTTCAAGGTTATAGAAGCACCCTCTTGTGTGCATTAGGGTTTATGGTTGGGGGATCTTCTCTTGAGAATATAGCAAAGGATTGTTGGGTTTTCTTCCTTTGAGTAGAAGGGTTTCCCAGGATATTTCTTGTGTTCTTGTGCATGGTAATTCTTCTTGTGATCTTGGTTATACAGGTTGACTGTCCGACTAGTCCAGGCCCTGTTACATGATACTATCATCTTGAGTGAGCTATGGCATAGGAAACTTGCTCACATTCATTATAGAGCCCTTCCAGCTCTAGGGAAGATGGTACCAAGCCTTCCAGAGATACAAGTTCAACATAATGGTGTTTGCAGAGGTTGTGCTCTTGGCAAGAATGTCAAGGGGTCCTTCTTGAGCAGTGACATCAGATCTAAGGGGATCTTGGACTTGATACATTCAGATGTGTGTGGACCAATGACGATTGCCTCCTTGAATGTATATTTGTACTATGTGCTCTTTATAGATGATCACTCTTGGAAGACATGGATTTGTTTCTTGAAGACCAAGGATGGAATCCTTGCAAGATTTCAAGAATTCAAAGCTTAGATTGAGAACCTGACCGGAAGGAAGATCAAGGTGCTAAGATCAGATAATGGAGGAGAATACACCTCCAAGGATTTCAATGATTTTTGTATTGAGACAGGGATCAAGAGGGAGTACACAGTGCCTTATAACCCTCAACAAAATGGGGTTGCAGAGAGGAAGAACAAAACCATCATTGAGGCAACCAAAGCAATGATACATGATCAAAGTCTACCTATGATTCTGTGGGCAGAAGCATCCATGACAACAGTATACATTCAAAACATGAGTCGTCACTATATTTTGGAGAATATTACTCCTAAAGAAGCCTTCATTGGAGTGAAGCCTGAGGTTGGACACTTCAGGATATTTGGGTGTCCAGTATACTTTCATGTACCCAAGGAGAAGAGGTCCAAGCTAGACCCTTCAGGCAGAAAGGGTACATTTGTGGGATACAGTGAATCTTCGAAGGCATACTGGATCTACATCCCTGGTTAGAGACAGATTGAGGTGATCAGAGATGTCATCTTTGAGGAAGAGATAGCCTTTTGAAGATCCAGAGAATCTCAGATGGAGATTGACAGCGAGACAATACCTTCTCCCCCCTCAGTAGTTCAGAGGGAGACCACCATTGTTCCAGTCGATCCAGTTGATCTAGTTGCTCCAGTTGATGTTCCCAGAGACATTGCAGTAAGCCATAAAAGGCCTGGGCTAGACAAACTTTGTAGGAGGCAAAGGGACATGCAACTCCTCGAGGCACATTCCAAGAGAACAAGAAACCAAAGAGATTTTTGAGCTATGTTTCAGCCATTAGCCACATCATTGATACTGAGCCTTCTTGTCATGGAGAAGCAGCAGGTCAGCAGGTATGGCAAGATGCCATGACAGAAGAGTATCAGTCCATCATGAAGACTGATCTGTGGGATATTTTTTCGAGACCAGAAAGGAAGTCTGTAGTGACTTCCAAGTGGATCTATAAGATCAAGCATGCAGTTGGTGGAAGTGTTGAGAAATACAAAGCGAGATTTGTAGGCAGAGGATTCTCACGAGTGGAGGGAATTGATGATGAGGAGACATTTGCTCTAGTAGTCTGATACACTTCCATCCGTGCTACCATTGCACTAGCTACATCCATGGGTTGAAAACTACATCAGATGGATGTAAAGACGACTTTTCTCAATGGTGAGATTGAGGAAGAAGTTTACATCGAGCAACCAGAGGGATTCGTAATACATGACGAGAAATATCATGTGTGTAGGTTGAACAAAGCCTTGTATGGACTAAAGCAGGCACCTTGTGCTTGGTACGAGAAGATGGATGGATTCCTGATGAGTTTGGGCTTCAGCGAAAGTGTTGTTGATCCAAACCTATATTATCACATTGTTGGTGACGAGTGCTTGATCTTGGTCCTGTATGTTGATGACTTATTCCTCACTGGTTCAGAAAGACTTATTGATGAATGCAAGCAAGCATTGACTTTTGAATTCGAGATGAAGGATCTGGGTATGATGCACTACTTCTTGGGACTAGAAGTATGGCAGAGGACTGATGAGATTTTCCTGAGTCAAGGAAAATATACATTGGAGATATTGAAGAAGTTTGGTATGATAGACTGCAAATCCATGCGTACACCTATGGTAATGGATCTGAAGAAAATGAGCAAGGCTTCTACTGATTCAGGCAAGATTGATCCACATCTATACCGACAGTTGATTGGATCATTGATGTATTTGGTTAACACTAGACCTGATATATGTTATGCAGTGAATGTACTTAGTCAGTTTATGAGTCAGTCGAGACAGACTCACTGGATAGCAGCGAAGCATGTATTGAGAAATCTACGAGGCACAGTTGGATATGGCCTGAGATATGCCTCCAGGGTAGACATGAGATTTCAGGGATATGCCGATGGAGATTGGGCAGGGAGCGCAGTGGACCGGAAGAGCACATCCGGTTGTTGTTTTACCTTGGGGTCTGCCATGGTTTCCTGGTGCAGCAGGAAACAGAGCTCTGTGGCTTTGAGTACCGGAGAAGCAGAGTATATAGCGTTGAGTGTGGCAATCCGCAAAGCAGTGCGGCTTTGCAAGCTCCTTACAGATTTATTTGATCATGAGATGGATTCTACCATATTCATTGTGATAACCAGAGGTGTGTGAAGCTCTCTGAGAATTCGGTGTTTCACGATAAATCGAAACACATTGAGATAAAATACCATTATATCAGAGACATGGTGGAGAGGAAAGAAGTACACGTGCAATACCTTCCTACACATGAGCAGATTGCAGATATCTTCACCAAACCGCTTGCCACAACGAAGTTCGAGTACTTTCGTGAGAGACTTGGCCTGGTGGAGATTGCCTCCCTAGCTGAGAGGGAGTGTTGATGATTGTATCGTCGTGTGACATTCTCCAGGATACGTTCTCCTCTGTGACTGAGTTGAGTCGACCTGTGAGAGAGCCCAGTGTTGGGTATGCCCATGTGATGGGTTGCATTGTTCTCCTCTGTGTGAGAGTTGAGTCATCCCCCAGTGATTGTGTTTGCCCATGTGATGGGTGTATCATTCTCCTCTGTGTGAGAGTTGAGTCGATGTGGTACTCCAGATGATTCTCCTGTGGACTCAGTTGAGATAGAGATCTGTTGTGTAATGTTCCCAAGCCAATTTTTTGCTTGGAACACTAACTGCTCATTGTTTGTTTGTGTTTGGTTATGTGTTTGCAGGTTTACTCATGGAATTGCACATTAGGGTTTATACGATGATGATTAAAGCAATGAAGTAACAGATTTGAAGCATATACCATAAACAAAGAAAAGATACAATAAAGAACACCAATATAGAGCCAATAATGTCAGATCTGACCTATATTTAGATAGTAGACAGATCTTGTAACAAGAGGTCTGTAGATCTGGAAGAAAACCCCAATAATAACCAAAATGGGATGACAGTTGCTACAATAATAGCCAATACAATGATAATAGCGTTCCAAAGGCCCTCTGAAGAGAAGACAGGTGAGATGGGACCCTGGTCCAATGCAATGCCACACCCTCCAAACTGGCTGAGTTGCGCACTGCCCTGGTAGCTGTAGACCTCCTAGGTTTCGACCCTCCTCTTCCTGTGCTCCAAATGCCACAAAACTCCCCTAGAATGTAGATCGGGCTTCTAGAACCCTCCTAGTGAAGTATCAGACTGACAGGTGAAGTTTCGGCTCTCCGAATGAGCAAACCCTCAACTGGTTTGCGCTCCCCTGGTTGACTGAATCTCCAATATTTCGGCTTCACCTCTAGAGGCCTCCAACTGCTACAAAAATCACTAGAATGATAGATCGGGCCAATGCAATCCCACTGGTGAAGTCTCAAGATGATCTATAAAGATTTGGGCCACCAAATGATGAAAACCTCCTTCTGCAGTGCGCCCCTCTCTCCTCCAACTCGTGCCAAGCTCCAGGAAATACTCTGCTGGGATAACCTCCTCCTGAATAGACTAGAAATGATGCCCTGGACCATACGAAGAAAACCCAGATGTTCCTTTGCCCAAAAGCTCCCTCCTTACTTCAGATTGAACTGTTCTTGACAAGGTGGTGCGCCCTTCTGCTGGAAACCCCCTTAGGCTGCGCACTAGTATACCTCTGCCAACAAATTTGACCCCTGTAACACTGTAGAATGGTGTGGGAGGATTGTTTCACCTCCGAGACCAAGATTGGATCAAGAAAGGTGGGATCTTTCACTACCGAGTTGATCTCTAGGGTTTTAGTCACAAAACCCTCAAAATTGCTTATGCTGAAGAGCCCAAATGAAAAATGATAATAATCCAGAATGCCTTAGAAGTGCGCCCTTCCTTTCTTTTATACCTCCAATCTATTCTTCTGTTGAGTTAGTTAACCCCTAGGGTTAACTCCTAGCTTAACTCCACCTTTTCTTTTCATTCGTTGAGTTACCCTTTTTAACACAAAGTGAACTCAGTAATATAACGTTGTGCTCAGGAAGTGACTTCTGGTTGACTTTGTCCCCATGATGCATGAGACTATAGTCTAGTGGGGATAGCTAGACTACTGAGTCTCTGCAAACCTCTTCATCAAGAGGTGGGGGACATTACATGTTGAGTATGATGTCCCTGTGGCTGAGCACAGGTGGAAGTCTCCCTAATGGCTGAGCACTAGTGGACGTGTGGATCCCTTGCTATATTGTCTAAGTGTAAGATTTACTTGTAACCCTAATTATGATGTAAAGGGTAAAAGTCGGCCCCACCATATGTGAAAGATAATTAAGGTTTATTGTAATAATTAATTATATTTCCGAGTTATTGAGGTCGGCCCTCTTGTGCCAACAAACACACCTATTGATGTGTTTGGTCTAGTATAAATAAAGGTGATTTCCCCATTGAGGAAACACACTCACACTTGACATTTCGGAATTTCAGCAAGTGCATTTAAGGCTGAAGTGCGCACCTCTCTTGGGCGTTAGTTTCAAGGTTGTAGAAGCACCCTCTTGTGTGCATTAGGGTTTATGGTTGGGGGATCTTCTCTTGAGAATATAGCAAAGGATTGCTGGGTTTTCTTCCCTTGAGTAGAAGGGTTTCCCAGGATATTTCTTGTGTTCTTGTGCATGGTAATTCTTCTTGTGATCTTGGTTATTGCAGCACTTGTGTATGCTGTAGCTGCATTTGTTTATGGTTCAAGTACATGCTAAATGAAATAAACCCCATGCTTGAGCCTAGCATAGTGAAAATTCAACACATTACATTGAGGGTCTAGTCCAAAATCATCAATCTATAATCAAATAAGTACATAGCTCATTTAAAATATGGCTCATTACTCTGACTTGGCTCAATCCAGAAATTTGAAGTTTTCCTTCTCTTAGTGAATCGCTTGAACAACTGGTGCCATTTGATGTTTTAAAATCAGCTGGCACCATTGGGCAGCATATAGATTTCAGTCAGTTGGCACCATTGGGTAGCATATAGGCTTTAGTCAATTTGCACCATTGATCAGCTTATTCCCCCTTCAGTTTTCAATCTTAGAATTCCACAATTACCAGCTCAAGGGGTCTAGGAGGGAGGGGTACATGCTCCTGTTCTGAATATATGCTGAAGTGTTGGAAAAAATATTAGTGTCTTGAAATCTAAAAAACACCCCAATTTCTATCTTCTTTGTGTGAGGTTCAATCAGTATTATTCCATCACCAAACATCCTAAAATGGGGGTTCCACTTTAACTTTTAATATTAAAACTTAAGTTAAGGGAACCTTTATCTATATTTTACTTTAATTAACTTAAGAGTCAAGGTTAAAAATTAAAATACAAATTTTCAAATGTTCACAAACATTCAATCATACGAGTGTGAGAAAAATAGAAGGGGGTGCGTTTTGGGGGCTTTTTCCTAGTGTTTTATTTAATTTGTCATCGCCACAGGCTGGACTAGTTCCAAATTGGCTGGTTTGGTCAAGACCCAGGCCCAAACCTGTTCAACTGCAAAATCAGATTAGAATTTGTCCAACCAATCTGACCTGGAAATGACCAATTTTGATGACTATGGTATTACTACATCATAAGCTTTTTATGAGTTTTCTATTTTGGGAATATTATTCTTAAATTTCTTTTTTTTATACAATACTTTTCTGTTGGACCATATTACACAATGTTTCTCTATATTTTAGGATATTCAAGAATTTTAAAGAAGATATCTTTCTTAATAAGTAAATGTACGGTTGTTGTTGGCCATGTTTTGATTGATTTGGATGTTGTTGTAAGTTATTAGGTATTGTAGGAGTGGGTGTTATCTTTAGCCTTGTTTTAATTGCATAACTTGCATATCTTTTCGTCCCATGTGATTATTGGTGTTGACCAAATGCTCTTTTGAACGAAGATTATGTTAACTATTTGTTTTCACTGGTGTTCATTGTCTTATTTTTTTGGCAAAAGGTCTTCTCTTTGTATGATGGTGACATTAACCTTGAGTTGACTTATTTTGTCTGTTAGGTGGTTGTTTTTATTTTTATTTTTCATTTATTCCTTAGATAGGATTTTAGGGTCCCATATGGTTTCTATCGTGTTTTCCTCGAATATCATTTCTTTGGTGGACATCCTAATTCAAATAACTTATATTCTAAGTAGAAAAGGTTGGACCTCTTTACAGGTATATGAAGGTGCTGTTTATATGCATCAAGGAAAAACTTATCTTGTGAAGACTTTAGATCTTTCTGCAAAGATAGCTCTATGTCAAGAGGCAGATTTGAAATACTATACAAAAACTCGTGACTTCACAGATATTCATGTCACTGGTGGTGAGCTTGTAAGTGTTCTTAATCCTTGTGCTCTTTTTCTAACATTGGCAACAATCTAGCACCTTTATAGAAATTTGGCAATAGGGAGTTATGAATTTGGATTTCAAGCAGTGATTAATGTCTGGTTCAGAAGTTGGAAATATTTCCTTTCAAACTTGCATAAGTTTTGGGCACTTGATTTATTGGTTTACTTGCCAAATCTAAGGTCTTTAATTGTCTATTTTACAGTTATGTTTCTTTTGTTACATATAATACCAACAAGAACTTCCCATAGAGTCACATATCAACAGGTGTCATCAACTATCCAATGATCATAGGGGCTCCATAACCAAGTCTACTAGCATGAAAGGAAAACAATCACCAAGATAACCAAAGTATCAACATCATCAACATATCCATGACTACATCACCAATAACCTCATCAAGTGAAAGCACAACCCCTAGGCCATCAACCTGTAAACCTTCCTTTGTGATAAAAATCACTAGTGTAGTGAAAAATTTCCCTAGTGTAGGCCTCATGCAAAATAACGGGTAACATAGAGCATAGTAATGTTTTTGAGTATGAGATGGAAAGAACTTTATTTACATGCAAAGCTGATTATTAGCCACTTCTTTAGTTATGATAAATAGTTGGCCCCATGATATATATACTCCAGTTTCTTTAAGAAAAAAATTGATCTCAATTTGGATATCATACATGTTTTCTTAGCTCCTTTTGTTACTTGCCAATTATGTTGCATTCTTGTTATTTGATTGTCCAGGCATATCCTGGGAAGCTGTCAGGATTCAAGCACCCGACAACTACGGCACAAGCAAATCTATGCAAAGTAACTACAAAGTGGTTTGGCTTCCGACGTATTTGGCGGGGCAGCAACCAAGTTTTTGATTCTGTGGATCTCTTTCTTCCTGAGTACTCATATGAATCACAGGTTAGTTGCAGAAGCTTCTAAATTCTAATTCAGGTCCTGAAATTTCCAATATGTAATTCCATTATGATTTAAAACTACATTGCAGATGATTTTGATATGATAACTATTATTTTCTGTAGTATCTAGCTCAGATATTGTTGTTGATACCGACAGGCGGTTTGGATACGAGTGCCACCTCAAATCAGAATAGAAACTGCACAGCAAAATCTTTCTTTTCGTGCTGGACTGCACGCTGCTTGTCATGCATTGCTCAACATATTGCCATTGTAAGAAAAAAATATCTCCCAAGCGTTCAGATATGTATATTTATAAGATCAAGCTTAAGCTATGATATCCCACATTTTCATTGCTGATGTGATTTCATCCATTGTCAGTTTTCCATATATGTCCATGTCTTGAATATCAAACATGCAAATATGTTTAAAACTTGAGTAAATTGGCTTCTCAAGACTCTTTGGTTCTTAAACTGGACTCTTATTCTTTGTGAATGCATAGGTATATCATGTGCAATCCTTCGGATTTGGGTTCAGAATGTGCTAATCCTCATGATACCCGTTATTTTCCTGAGAGACTTCTGTTATTTGATCGGCATCCTGGAGGCATTGGAATTGCAGCACAGGTACATAGCCCTCTGGGAAATGATGTTCATTTGTATTTTTTTGGCATTTTTTCTGAATTCTGTATTAACAATGTTTATGTTACTCACAAAAATATACTGTCGATGTGGGATCTCTGCTACTGATTTACTATGTTTGTCAAACCTGGTTGGAGTGCTATTTAATCTTGTGCTTTATTGACGATTTCAAAATATATCAGAAGGAAAATTCCCAAAGAGGACCATATTCTATGTTAAGTTGAGCCTTGATGATGCGGGGATGAATTTTGGGGACAGCAGGAAAGACCTCTCCAAATTTATAGGGAGACAACACAATACAAAACAGAGTAAGAACTTACATGTATAAAACTTAAAAGATACAATCCAATTATTACAAACACACACATTGCAACATTAGTTGCTAGTTGGGCAATTCTTGAAATGGATGAATCATTTATATTCTCATTGGAAAGAAAATATGTTGAATATTGATACATTATCGTGGTATCATCACAATGATATAATCAGGGAAAACAATGACACCATGATCCAGACTCTTTGAGTCTTGAGCCTTAACATTGAGGAGATAGAACAATGCTTGGACCTATCTTGTGAGGTTGTATCTAGTGTTGTAAACAATAGTAGCAAGATTTGGTTGTATCGGCCTTTGCTATTTTTATCCCCAATTTCTAGGGATAACTAGGAGATCATGTCTCGAGGCCCACAGGTCCTAGACATGGAGTACCGAGAGCAGGATTGACCTGAGTACGGCCCAGGAGGGCCCATCCTTCTCTTCTTTCATCAGATTCGTCTTGTCAACAGCAACAACATCCATCACCATTGGCCTGGTCTTGTATCGGAGAAGGCTCCTGCTCCATGAGGTAATTGGTCCAGGTATCATGGAATGTGTCACTTTTGATCATTATAACCTTTAGATATATGCATCTTACTCATTTTATCTCTGACGATTGCTTGGATCTTACATTAACCCACTTGACCATGATTGGGGGGATTGACAGGGTGTCCTAGCAAGCCTGTACCCATAGGTTTTGGTTTGCCACTGGGGAGATTTCTGAAGAGCCATCGTCCGCTGCCATCATATCATCACTTTTTCATCTTATCTCCCACTCATCTGTCCCATTCCCCTAGTCCGGGCATTAGGATGATCTGTTTGTGGGGCTGCACCTTATCTTGTGGGAAGAAGGGGCTAAAGGCCTAGAAGGTAAAAGCAGTTGGTAAAAGATAAAAGACTAAAAATGAAACCTCGAGATGCCTTGCCCAGGGATCCCCGAGAAGGCAGTAAAAAGCCTTTCAGCAAGAAACAAGAGGGACCCGAAGAAAAATAACAAAACAAGACCTAGCCAAGAGGATAGGGGGTTTCATCACGAGCCAGCCTATTATGTTCATGGGTACCTAACAGCATGACATTGCCACTATCTGGTTACCATGCCAGGGCAGTGACCTTTGGTTGCATGGCCAAGGGAAAAGGGGTCTCATTACGAGCCAACCTTATCATCTCTGTGAAAGTGCTTATGGGTAACACTGTCAACTCTGGTCACCACACCAAGGCAGTGTCCTCTAGTTAGTCATTGAAATAAAAAGAAAAAGCAAATAAAGAAAAGAATAAAGGCAAGAAAGGGCTTGGAAAAAATTACATCCTTGACAGGTACAACTTGCCTTCTACAAAGGCACCCACAGGTAATATCATGCATCCCTGGCTCTCACTCTACCCGTATGCCTGGACATCCCTTATCCACACCACCTCGTTTTACATGGCTTGGATGATACCCCTTGGAGACTTTCCTTTCCTTATGGATACTAGCCCAATAGGGTGTCTTGTCCTTTTCTTCAGCCTTGTATTGTAGGTCTTTGTAATGTCTTTGAGCTATTGGCTGATATATCAGGGTTTTTACGCATATGTTTGATAATATTAATGATGAAACGTGATTAACATTGCTATGATCCCTGTGACTAATGAGCCCATGGAGGGCAAAGTTTTTGATGTGCAGGACCAGGCTCGACAGACAGGTACCATTTGGACCGGTACACATGGGGAGATGATTAGCTCGGACTTCCATGGGGCTGAAGAGCCCATCAGATGGTTGCTGAGACCCGTCAGAGGGGCAGAGACAGGACAATGCTTGATTGAGCTTTTGCACCTGAGAAGAAGGATGTTTCACCAGAGGCACTTTGGCAGAGCCCGACCTAGGGGGAGTGACGCCTTTTCAGTGGAACGTTGGCCTTGGAAGGCTCAGAGCACCCCCATTTTTACCATGACGTCATGGTCATTCTTGGAGGCAGACTGGGCAACAGTGGCACGTGTGGCATGTTGGAGAGGCCCCTGGGGGGGCTAACGTTTTGCTCCTGGATGCCTCATTTGCCCTAAAAGGGGCTAGCGCCTCCCTTGAAGGGGCTTTTACCTTTATTACAACTCAGTTAGGGTTTTAGTTTGACAATTTAATGTAAAAACAGTATTCTGGTCTTGTCGACCATTTTTTATGACCTAAAATTAATTAAGGTCATTGATACACTATATATTGAGGGTTTTCACTCTCATTTTGACATAACACAGAATTCACTCTCCTAGTGAGATCTGATTTTTGCGCCCTTGTTGGGTATTTGTTCTCTTTAAGTGAGGTGCACTTGTTGAAGGAAGGCTTTTCTTGGCATTTTTGGCATTTCTCTTGAAGGAAGGCTTACAACTAGGGTTTGCAATGCTATTTCATCATGATATGTAAGTGTTTTTTCTGCAAA
>JZKD02S1672826.1:826821-842331 GCA_000966675.3 Picea glauca | reverse complement strand
GCACTGATCTATCCAGAGATTAGGTCAATCTCTTCACTTAAGGTGCCTCAACGAGAGGTTTAGGGTTTCTGCAACTGTACCTACTAGTAACCCTAGCGACAGTGCTATGGTGACTGCTCCTGCTAGAAACCCTAGCGACAGTTCTTCAACGAGCTCAATATCCTTACGGCTATGTTTCCTTCCAGTGGTTAGACTGAATGAAGGAGGTGTGGGCCCATAACCTGTTAGAATATAATGGATGTGCTCGTTTTGCCATTGACAATATCACTATTGTCACCCAACCATAGGCCGAAGCCACCCTCCGAGCACCTTAACCTTGACAGAGAATCATTCCGAAAGCAAACCCTAGGCTAGATAGCCAAACAAAGTGTAGCGCACCTTTCCCCAAGGATAGCGCATCAACAAGAGCTGATCAGATAGTCCAAACCCTAACCAAGAGATAGTCCAAGCCAAACGTGATCTGCTAGCTGCAGCAGTTGCAATGGCAGCTCTCCTCAAACCTGCGCACAAGATTGGGCACTGCAATGCGCACAAGTGTTGCTCTGCAATTCTGAGACTGCTTGCCAGAATGAACACTGGCCTCCTGTATTTATAGTAATTCTGGCTAACTGCCTGGGCCGACTTCTCATTCCGGGGAGTTGTCTGTTCAGTGTATATTATTTATTCTGGCCGACTTCTTCTCTCGGAGGCTAATAACCTAATATAAGTTATATTCTTGAGCCGACAAGTCTTCTAGGGTTATTAGCCAACTCATTAGGGTTTCTCTTGCTTCCCGGAGTATTCTATTCTTGTCAAGTTTACACGTGGAGGTAAATACCTCCCGCAGCTACCATAATATCAACATCTTATTCCTTTGATATTTTATGTTTTGTTATTCTGTTCTTATTTCTGAGTATTTGGGTGGATTGGTATTCTGAAGTAGATCAAAATCGAGTATAAATACTGCTATCTTTCTTTTTAAAATTATGTTTCATATTAACAAAAAAAAATTGCGGGGGTTTTAGTCTTTTCTGCAGTTTTCCCAACAAGTTTTACTTGCTGGTTTTTGCAGGTTTTGGACAGAAAACGTGGAGGAACAACCCATTTGGGGCCCTAAAACATCAACAAAAACCTCCCAAGTTGGGGTGCATAATTTCCCAACACTTCTTGCCATACCTGTTAACCTGTCGCTTCTCCATGACAAGAAGGCTCAGTGTCAATGATGTGGCTCGTGGCTGAAAAGTAGCTCGAAAATCTCTTTGGTCTCTTGCTTTCTCGGGATGTCCCTTGAGGAGCTGCATGGTCCTCTGCCTCTTGTAGAGTTTGTCGAGCCCAGGAAGGCCTTTTATGGCCTACTGCAATGTCTCTGGGGATATCAACTGGAGCAACTGGATCAGTTGGAACAATTGGATCAATTGGAATAATGGATGTCTCCCTATGAACTACTGAAGGGGGAGAAGGTACTGTCTCACTGTCAATCTCCATCTGAGATTCTTTGGATCTTCCAAAGGCTATCTCTTCTTCAAAGATAACATCTCTTCTCACTTCAATCTGTCTCTGACCAGGGATGTAGATCCGATATGCCTTCGAAGATTCACTGTATCCCACAAATGTACCTTTTCTGCCAGAAGGGTCTAGTTTGGACCTCTTTTCTTTGGGTACATGAAAGTATACTGGACACCCAAATATCCTGAAGTGTCCAATCTCAGGCTTCACTCCGGTGAAGGCTTCTTTGGGAGTTATGTTCTTCAAAATCTGGTGAGGACTTCTGTTCTGAACATAGAGTGATGTCATGCATGCTTCTGCCCACAAAATCATAGGTAGACTCTGATCATGTATCATTGCTTTGGTTGCCTTGATGATGGTTCTATTCTTTCTCTTTGCAACCCCATTTTGTTGAGGGTTGTAAGGAATTGTGTACTGCCTCTTGTTCCCTCCATTATTTGATCTTAGTACCTTGATCTTTCTTCCGATCAGGTTCTCAACCTGAGCTTTGAATTCTTGAAATCTTGTAAGGACTCCATCCTTGGTCTTAAGGAAATAAATCCAAGTTTTCCGAGAGTGATCATCTATGAAGAGTACATAGTAGAAATATCCATTCAGGGAGGCAATAGTCATTGGCCCACACACATCTGAATGTATCAAGTCCAAGATTTCCTTGGATCTATTGTCACTGCTCAAGAAGGACCCCTTGACATTCTTGCCAAGGGCACAACCTTTGCAAACACGTTTATGTTGAATCTATATCTCTGGAAGGCCTGTTACCATTTTCCTTAGAGGTGGAATGGCTCTATAATGAATGTGAGCAAGTCTCCTATGCCATAGGTCACTCAAGCCAATAGTATCATGTAACAGGGCCTGGACTGGTCTGATAGTCAACCTGTATAAGCTGCTTTCTCGAACACCAATTACTCTGGCATAATTTATATGTGAGTCCTTGTGCCATGCAAGAACTTTTCCTTCAGAAAAGGTAACCTTGTAGCCTTTGTCTTCTAAGGCAGAAATGGAGACAAGGTTCCTCTTCATCCCAGGTACATGTAGTATCTCACTTAATTGAAGAGGTAGGTCAGAATCTAGTTGGAAAGTAGAAGTTCCAACCCCTTTCACATTATATTTGGCATTGTCTCCAAGTACAACATGTAGATTGGTCTCTTTCTCAACAAGATGTGTTAGGTGATCTCTAAATTCGGTCATGTGCCTAGAGGCACCACTGTCAATTACCAAGTATCATTATCAGTAGGAACCATAACTAAGAGTGTTGAAATGAATAAAAAGGCTTCTTCTTTGATATCTTCATCTTTCTGAAGTCTTGGCTTCCAAGAACTAGATTTGCTTGATCCATCAAGCTTATCTTCCATCATAGTTTTGTTCATCATATTTTCAGATTCTTCACAACCCCTTGCCAACTGGGCTAGAAAACCTAACAGCTAGGCTAGGCTAGCAAACTTAGGTTTTGTTGGACTTATGACTACCAACAATAAGCCTTGAAAGTTAGAAGAACACTAGCCATAGTTATGTGAGAACAATTGGTTGGTTATCAATTCAATCCCTTTCGTTGGCTCACGGATTGAGAACGAACCCCTTTGGTTTGGCATGGTCGAATCCCTGCGTAGCCCACCTCATTTCGCCCGTCGATAGCCCTTCATTACCCACCCGTCAATGCCAGTCAACCGAGAAAGATATTGGTACATTGGATAAGTGGGAAGTAGTTGCTAGTGATAGCATGAGCAACAATTAGTGGGATCAAAAAGGGTATGTGTTATATATATATAAGAAAATCCGGTTTGAGTTGTTGATGAGGTATGATGCCCATTGGTGAGCAGGAAAGCTCCTTCAATGAACTGCAAAAACCCTAGATCTGAATTTTCTGCAGAAAATTGCGAAACCCTAGGGCCAAAAATCCAAGATTCTCTGAATTTCACTCTGAGAGTCTCTGGAGGTGCGCTAAAGGAGGATGTACTCTCCTATGCCAAATTTAGCCCCAACGTCCAAGTATAAGGTGTTGAAACTAAAAAAGGAGTGTTGTACGGAATTGCAGAAAGGATGATTGTTGGCTTTAATGCTGGTGCAATGGGTTCTTCAAGACCTATGCTCTGAAACCATGTTGAATTTTCACTATGCTTGGCTCAAGAACGAGGTTTATTTCACTTTAGTCATGTACTTGAACCATAAACAAATGCAGCTACACCATTCACAATTGTTGCAATAACCAAGATCACAAGAAGAAATACCATGCACAAGAACACAAGAAATATCCTGGGAAAATCCTTCTCAACAAGGGAGAAAAACTCAACAATCCTTTTCTATATTCTCGAGAGAAGATCTTCCAACCATGAAACCCTAATGCACACAAGAGGTTGCTCTACTATCTTGAAACTTGCGCCCAAGAGAGGTGCGAACTTCAGCCCTAGAAGATGTACTTGCTGAAATTTCCAAAATGACAAGTGACTTGTGTGTTTCCTCAATATGGGGAAATCACCTTTATTTATACTAGACTGGACAGACCAAAAGTGGTGTCTATTGGCACAACAGGGCCAACCTCAATAACTCAGAAAATAATTAATTATTACAATAAACATTAATTATCTTCCACATATGGTGGAGCCGACCTATACCCTTTACATCTCAATTAGGGTTACAGGTAAATCTTACTCTCAGACAATATAGCAAGGGATCTCACACATCCACTAGTGCTCAACCACTAGGGGCACGTCCACCTGTGCTCAGCCACATGGATGTCCTACTCAACATATCTCTATCTCACTGAGTCCACAGGAGAATCATCTCGAGTACCATCTCAAGCCTGACTCAACTGAGTCCACAAGGCTAGAGACCACACGTCATAACAACTCAGTCCAGAGTCTAACGCACACCCATCACATGGGCACCTTCACCCCATACAGGGGTACACATCGTTTCATCTCAATCCAGAGAGGAACGACACACCCATCTCATGGGCATCCTCACCCCACACAGGGGTACACATCGTCTCATCTCAGTCTAGAGAGGAACGACACACCCATCTCATGGGCACACCCAACACATGGGCTCTCTCACAAGTCGACTCACTCAGTCTGTGCCCTGGAGTATGTCTCACAAAGCTGTAATCATCAACACATATATACGTAAGAGTTACAAGTACATACCAATAGCTTATCACAAATTGGTACAAGATGTCCTTCAATCTTATCACAAACTAGGACTCTCCAATGCATCCAAAACGCTACCAGCAAACGAGGCCTAGCAAGGCATCACACCAAGCTACTCGTAGCCACTCCAAAGGCTCAACAACAAGTTAATATCAACACCAACAAGTCCACCCTTGATTTTTCTTCAAGCTTGCTTCACACAAGCTCTCCAATTCTCTATATGGTTTCTTTACCACAAACTTTAAGTCCTTCTTACCCAAGGATTCCAACCCTTGCACTTCTAGTCTTCTCTAGCTTTTCTGTCTCACAAACCCTAGCACCTTCTTCCATTGCATTAAGACAAGTACAAAGACTCAAGACAAGTTCATCCTCAAGATACAATGGTCTAATGAAATCTCTTCTACCATGCTTCTTGTCCATCCTAGGGTTTTCATCCCACAAACCCTAAGTCTTCTTCTCTTATATCACACAAGCACCTAGACCTCTAGACAATGTTACAATGGAATGTCAAGAGCACATCAACATAAGTTCCAAGTCTTCTTCAAGCTAAGCATCACACAAAGCTTTAAGATGACTCCTCTAATCCTCTAGCACTCCATGTTCTTGCTATAGGGTTTACATCACACAAAACCTGGGTCTTCTTCTCTTGTATCACACAAGTGCTAAGACTAAGGCTCATCCCTAGTGCTGCCATCCATCTTCATGTCTCTAGCATTTACATCAAAAATTCTAGGTCTTTCTCCCTACAAGACTTCTCCAAGACAATTACAAAGATAGAATAATGAGTACATTGATAGTAAGTAATGGCAAAGGCTCTCTCTGCCCTTTATATCGAATAGGTGAGGAAGGCTAACAAAAAACATGGACTAGGTCTTCTTCAAGCTCATCATCATACCAAGCTTCAAGATGACTCATCTAATCCTCTAGCACTCCATGTTCTTGCTATAGTGTTTACATCTCACAAACCCTAGGTCCTCTTCTCTTGTATCACACAAGTGCTTAGTCTCAGGCCCATCCCTACTGGTAGCATTCATCTTCATGTCTCTAGCATTTACATTAGAAATTCTAGGTCTTTCTTGTCAATTTTTAAGCATTCAATGCATTCAATCTCAGATCTGAAAATTACTTCCAAGTGACCTCAAACAGTAAATTCTAGGACTGTTATCACTGAATAATTTTACACCGAAATTATGACAGAAAATTATAGTGGAAGCACAAAGATCAAAGAGAAATCTTCCATGCACAGGAGACACTAAAATTACTCAAAAATAATTTTTAGATCGAGGATCCTGAGGACAAAAACAATCCTCACAGCAAAAATTACAATCTCAACAAAATTTCGGAAAACCTTCCAACTTATAAATCTGCATGAAACCTTGTTGACGTCATAGTCGTACCTAGATGATGTCACAGTTGTACAGTTGTGTTAGCCCTGCAACCTGCACGTGCGATTGCCCTGTTGTTATTGTTGTCTGTATGGTTCACACATGTGGTACGACTTGCAATTAATGTGTCGGACGACCTGTACGGATTCCACATGTGTGGCTTCTCTTCTGTCTCTCATGTGTAGCTCCTCCTCCTTGGTTGAAAATATGAGAAAGAAAGACCAAAACCCCTAGACCAGATTTTCCAAAGTGAAGATACTCCTTGCTAAAATTAGCCTCCTCAGTCCCCTTGGCAAGAGTGTTCGCTCACTCATGCCAAACACATGATGACAAGATAAGGTGTGTTGTGCTTCCTCACATTGCCTCTCCTTTTATAGGAGTCTAAAAGTGAGTTTAGAAACCCATAACTTACTTTAGAAGCCCTCCACTAAACTCAACATTAAATTAGAATTGTTTATTCCTCCAAGTGGGTGCAAAACTCCAACAACAACAATTCCAAGCCCCAACTCTATATAAAAGAGGTTTTTACATAGTAAAAATGCAATGTGAGTGCCAACAAAGATTCCCACATGCTCGACACCTAGGGCAATGTGAGAATACCTCCCCAATGCTACAAAACATCAGCACTCCCTCTTAGCGAGGGAGGTATTCTCTACCACTCCTAGCTTGTCTTTGACGTAGACAAACTTCCTCTTCACTAGGGTTTGGTGAGAACATCTGCAATTTTCTCATCTGTATGTACTGAAGCTTCACAACTCCCTTTTGAACCTTGTCTCTAATGAAGTGGTATCTAATCTCAATGTGTTTCGACCTATCATGAAACACTAGAGTCTCTGAGAGTTTGATACAACTCTGATTGTCGCAGTAAATCACCGTAGGCTCCAACACCTGACCAAATAACCCTGCAAGAAGCTTGTGAAGCCAAATGGCCTCACAACTCGCCAAACTAGTTGCCATATACTCTGCCTCTATTGAACTGAGTGCCACGAAAGTATGTTTCTTGTTGAACCAAGAAACCACTGTTGATCCCAAGTTAAAGCAACCACCAAAAGTGCTCTTCCTGTCAACCACACTACCTACCCAATCTGATTCTGAATATCCATGCAGCCTCACACCATCACCCCCAACATATCTCAAACCAAATCCAACTATACCTCGAAGGTACCTGCGCACATGCTTTGTTGCTACCCAATGCACCTGCCTCGGCTCAATCATGAACTAGCTCAAGGTTTTGACAACAAAGCAAATATCCGACCTGGTGTTGACCAGATACATCAATGAACCAATCAACTTCCTATACATCATGAGATTCACCAAATCTGAATCTTAAGCCCCCAACTTCTTCAGATTGGTGATCATAGGTGTAATCATGGACTTAGAGTCCATCATCTCGAACCTCCTCAGTATCTCAACTACATACTTCCCTTGTTTGAGGAAGATCTCGCCCAACTGCTACCACACCTCCAATCCCAAGAAGTAATGCATCAATCCAATATCCTTCATCTTGAACTCTGAAGCCAAATCCCTCTTGCAGCTGACAATGAGCCTCTCTGCTTCTGTGAGGTACAAATCATCAACATACAGTAGCAATATAAGAGGATCCTCACCAACCTATATGAGATATAGGTTGGGATCCGTTTCACTCTTGGTAAAGCCCATGCTCTGGAAATACCCGTCGATCCTCCAGTACCATGCCTTGGGTGCTTGCTTGAGTCCATACAAAGCTTTCTTCAACCTGCAAACATGGGACTCCCTCCCATGTACGTCAAAGTCCTGAGGTTGCTCTATGCACACCTCCTCCTCAATCACACCATTATTGAGGAATGTTATCTTCACATCCATCTGATGTATCCTCCACCCCATAACTGAAGCAAGAGAAATAACAACCCTGATAGAAGTATACCCGATGACTGGAGAAAAAGTCTCCTCGTAGTCCACTCCCTCTCTTGGGGAGAAACGTCTTGTCACAAATCTCGCCCTGTACTTCTCGATGCTACCATCTGCAACATGCTTGATCTTATAGATGTTGATGTTTTGGTAGCTGTGGGAGGTATTTTCCTCCTAGACAACCTTTCTTGGAAGAGAAGAATATTCCAGAAGTCCAAGGAAGACCATTGAACAGTGGAAGAACACCCCAGAAGAGAAGTCAGCCCACAGGAAAAGAATAAAGTAAAATTAGAATCTTTAGAGAAGAAGTCGGCCCAGCTAAAGTGACTTGAAGACTATAAATAGAGAAGACGTCTTGTTCATTTGTACACACACTCACTCACTCTCTCACTGAAGAAGGAAGCGCAAGTATGAGGCAAGGAAGAAGACACAGTACTAAGGCATCTAAGGTTCTTGGTTATTCTTGGTGGTGATTTTCTCTTGTGCGCTATCTCTAGGAAGAGGTGCACTATTCTTGTATGGTGGTGTTGTTGCAGTTGGTCAGTTTTCTAGCACTAGTTTGTGCGCTAGCCTTGTGCTAGGGTTTCTTCATGATCTGTTTGTTCTTAAGAGCTCGTTCATGGTTGGATTATTTTGGACGGAATCTATCTAAGAAAGGTTGGTTGGGTTTTTTCCCCATTTTGGGTTTTCCCAGGATAAACTCTTGTGTCCCTTGTTCTTGTTTATGTTGTTTATATTTCAGTATATGATATAATTGTTAATGAAAGAAGATCTAAGAACACTGGTAACTCTACTGCTCTAAAAATAAGAAAATCTAACATGGTATTAGAGTTGGTTACCTTTAGAACAGTTTAACAACTGGAAGGAAGATCGTTTGCAGCAACACCTTGCTGCAATACCTTACCACCGCATAGTTATATTTTGTCAAGCTCATTGAGCACTAGTTCCAAGGTGTTGGGACTAATTTCACCATAGAGCAGTTCGCCCTACCCTAGCGCACCCCCTGCAAAAATCTGTTTGCAGTTTGGTGAAGTCCGAAAGTTTTGAAATTTCTCAGATCTAGGGTTTCTATTGGTGAAAATGAGTACTAGTATGAGAGTTGAAGATAGACTGGATGGAGCAGATAACTTCAGATCCTGGAAGCATAGGGTACTCTTCATTCTAGAAGAGAATGAGTTATTGGATCATGTCAAGTAGGTGCTTCCAGAGCCAGAAGAAGAAGAAGCCAAAGCAAAGTTCAGGAAGAATGAAGTCAAGGCCAAGAGGATCTTGACAGACTCGATGAAGGATCATCTGATACCAAATGTATCAGAACTGAAGACACCGAAAGAAATGTTTAATGCCCTAACCAGACTTTATGAAGTTTACCTTAAGGCGTCAACTCAGAAACGTGACAATGAACAAGTCAGAAATAGTCTCCAACTATTTCATGAGAATCTCGCAGATCAAGGACCAGTTAGCAGATATTGGAGACCAAGTGGACGACGTTGAACTCGTGACCAATGAACTCAATGGATTTCCTTCTTCTTGGGACCTATTATCCCCATTTTGTGGATAACTAAGGAGATTACGTCTCGAGGCCCTCAAGTTGCAGATATAGAGTGTCGAGAGGCCACATGACCAACAGTATCCCTTTTGCATAGCCAAAGACTCGCATTGCCACCACAATGATCCATCACCTAGTCATCATCCACACCATCTTGCCACCACAGGTCACTTGGGTCTTGCTCGATGCGGTACAAGTTAGGTATGATGGTGGGTATCATTTTAATATTTGAGGCATTCTAGCTTGTGTATCAGAGGTTATTTTTTATTATGAGACATTTGCTTTAGAAACTATGCCTTTTACCTTGTTTAAATGTTGGTGGTTGGATTGGGGCACTCAAGTAGATGGTCACCCTCAGGATGGGATGTGTCTGGGAGCTTCCTTTGATGAGTCATTGTGCCACTTTCGACCATACTTACCATTTTCCATCATTATTTCCCCTCATGACATCATCTCTTGGGATTTTGGGGTAGACTGACCCTAGAAGGGACCATTCCTCATTTCATGGGAATAAGGGGTTGAAGGCCCAGAGGGGAGTTCACTGGCAAAAGATAAAAGCCTAATGAAAGAACCTTCCAGATGCTTCACCCAGGGGATCCCGAGAAAGCAATGAAAAGATTCTCCGCAAGAAAATAAGGACCCCGTGAAAAGAATAAATAAAGATGCTTAAAGGATCAGTTGAGGATAGGGGGTCTCATCATGAGCCAGCCTATCACGTCCATGGGTATCTAATGGTATGACATTATCATTGTTGGCCAACACACCAGGGTAATGGCTCTCAGTTGCATGGCTGAGGGAGAGGGGGTCTCATCACGAGCCAGCCTTCTCATTTTCGTGAAACTACTTGTGGGTGACACTGTCGATATCTGGTCACCATGCCAGGGCAGTGGCCTCTAACTCACCCTATGCTATATTGAAAGAAAATACAAAAAAAGAAAGATAAAAGGCAATTGATGGGCTTGGAAAAAATGCATTATGGACGAAGGTGCGGAAAACCCTCCACAAAGGCACCCATAAATGAGATACTATGGACCCTTGCATATCATGAACCTCATGACCATTGAGTACTTCCCCCATCCATTCTATTTTGTTCACATGACTCAGATAGGGTTGTTCCTAGACTTAGGGGGTTTGATCCATTGAAAATAGTACCATGCCAACCCTCCCACAACCAAACTTGGCAAGATGTCTAGTTTCTTAAGAACATGTTTGTATGATGTAGTCCTGGTGCTTTAATGGCTCTTTTATTGACTTGATTCACTCATCATGATGCTTTGACTTGAGATCCTTGGAGGGCGTATCCATTTGTCTTGCAGGTACAAGTTGGTGGCTAGTTTTGGAAGAACAAGCCTAACTTGGGCTTCCATGACGGCAAGCAGCCCACAGGATGGATGACATAAGCCCACATGCCAGACGACAGAGAGATGCTTTCAGAGGCCTAAGAGACAGTTGGATAGACATAGCCCACCCTTTGCATGCCAACCGACTTGCCCAGAAGGGGCAAAACGTCACTCCCTACATCACATTTGAGGGGCATATGGTGGTTGATGATGAATCAGAGCATGACACATGGCATTTTGAGGTGGAGAGGCTTTGGATGATTGCCACATGGCCTTTGGAGGCCCTACTTTGCAACCCAGCTCCAACGACTTGCTCAATTTGCCAGAAAGTCCTTCTTCAAGGGATGACGTCACCTTTGTTTTAGGGTTTTCTTTGTGCAAAAGTGAAACTAAAGAGAATTGTTTAATATTAGTTTGTAAAAGGGGCAAGATTAGGGTTGTTGACCCCTAATCTTGTGTTTTCCCTAATATTATGTGGACAAACTATGTTAGCTACATTTTGTATAAATAAAGATCCTAAGATCTCATTTTGACAACATAACTCTCCATTGTGAGAGGCTCTTGGACTGAAATTTTTGCTCTCTTTGGCTAGTTCTCTCTCTTGTGCTTTTGTTTATGGCTATCTATGTCTTGGTTATAGTTGATGGAGATGGTGTGCTAACCTTGGAAGGCTTTCTTCATTGCTTTTTTAGGTGGTTAGTCTAGCTTTTATTGCTTGAAGGTGCCATTTATTTCATTGTATTATCATTTGTACAAGTTAAAGGTTCTATTTGCTTGAGCCAAGTAGGGAGTTTAAGGGCATACACCCCTACTTTTGTTTCCACCATTTTATTGCTAAGGGAATATTGCTTCATAAGGGTTTACTAATAGGAGTATAATTGCATACACCCTCCTAGTTAAAACCCTAGCTAAGAGAAGCTTTCCTTGGGGAGTAAAACGGTTTACATCCCCAAGGAAGTTGCCTATCTAGCTTCTTCATATTCTCTTGACTCCATTAACCATTTTTTAAAGGCACTAGTCATTTACTTATTGCATGGGAGAAATAAATTGTTGCCTTGGTAAATGTACAAATTTCAAGTTTTGAAGTTGTCTCTTTTGGATAATGATCTTGATGCCTTGGAGATTCTTCCTCCCTTAGGGCATCCTCTTTCTCCCACAAATTATTATTGCTGTAGTAAAACTAACCTACATCCATTAGGGCTTCTTTAAACTCTGACCCTAACCGCTAATATCTCACAAACTAACCCTAGACTAACCCTCTAACTTTGCTAGTTTAACCTACTAACCTAGGTGCATCTATTGGGCTAGCTTTTGGCACTTTTTGATGGTCAGATTTGCTGTTGTACTTCATTGAATGCTACAGCCATAAGGCTGATATACTGCTGCAGAATTTTACTTTTATGACAGCCATCTTTATTTAGTCTTGAAGTGTTGTTTTCGGTCCACATTGGTTACTAGTTTTATTGTTGACATTGCTAACTAATACAGACCTTTTACTTGCTGATTTACTGACTTGTATGCTGCTGTATTTTAGGGACAGCAAGACTAACTTGCTGATCCATCACTATACTTGGTTGGAAAAGTGTCTTTCCTTGTGTCTCGGGAAGGTACAGGTGCACCGACAACTATCTCTTTACTCGATATCCATTTACCTTTCTTTACTTACCATTTTCAACCAATTTATTCTTCCGTCACTTGACCTTTCGGGGGACTTCTCCTTACACCTTCCTTCATCCTTCTCATTCCCCCTAGGCTTTCCGGGATCACCACCTAGGAGTGACCTTAGTCACCCCCCAAGTGCGGGACCTACATCGAGGTGACATTGAGTGTAGTGTCCCATAGTTGTAGCACATGCTTTTGTGGTTGGGTCAGGTTTTGCCCAACCTATAACTTGTGCTATAACAGGACCCATTTGTTCAAGGGATTTGTGCAAGAAGTAAATTGCCCAAGTTTGACAAGTTATGGTCAAATTGTACCCAAGAAGAATCCAAATTAATATCCAAGTCGCAGAAGACAAATGATGATGAAAATCAAGCTCTTGCTACTCATGTGAAGAAAATGAAAGAAAGGGGAGAAGTCAGTCCAAAGAAAACTAAAAGACCACATTATAAGAGGGATGCGTCAAAAGTTAGATACTACAACTGCAAGAAGATGGGACATTATGCTGCTCAATGTCCTCATAGAAATGAAAAAAGAAAGAGGAAACACCACGCATATGCAGCAGATACAGAAGAGCCCACATCCTAGAAGAAGGAAAAAGAGTCAAAGGATGAAGAATTTGTATTTATTTCAACACTCACAGGTACTATCACTCAAGTGATACTTGGCTCGTAGACAACGGTGCTTCCAAGCACATGACCAGATTCAGAAGTTCCCTTACAAACTTAACATAAAAAAGCTCATCCCTTCAAGTGGAGCTTGGGGATGATTCTAGACATGTAGTCAAAGGAGTTGAATAAGTCTCCTTTCTACTTGACTCAGGTAACCGTATTTCAACTAAAGATGTTTTGTTTGTACAAGGCTTGAAGAAAGAATCTTCTTTCTATAAGGACCAAGAGGAGCAGGAGGCTCCAAGAGATGCAGTCATGGTTGACTCTACTCCAGAGGAACCCATTTCAGAAGTTTAGAATAAGATGGTAGAGTCAGAGAGACTTGAAGATCCACCTAGAGAAGTTGCAGTCACCAGGAAGAGACCGACTTGGCTTCGGAACACCTTGCAGGAAGCTAAAGGACATGTAGTTCCCAAAGGCTCTTTCAAAGAGAGCAAGAGACCACACAAGTTTTCCAGCTATGTGGCATTGATGAGTAAACGTATTGATTCAAAACCTTCCACCTTTGAAGAAGTTGCTAAGCAACAAGTATGGAAGGATGCCATGATGGAGGAGTACCAGTCCATCATGAAGAATGATGGGTGGGAAGTGGTTCCGAGACCAGAAGGGAATTCAGTAGTGACTTCCAAGTGGATCTACAAAATCAAGCACGCTGTAGACGGCAACGTAGAGAAGTACAAAGTGAGATTTGTGGCTAGAGGGTTCTCCCACAAAGAAAAAGTCTATGATGAGACGTTTGCTCCAATAGCAAAGTACACTTCCATCAGATTGATTATTGCTATTGCTTTTGCAATGGGATGGAAATTACACCATATGGATGTCAAGACTGCTTTCTTGAATGGTGTAATTGAGGAAGAAGTGTACTTAGAGCAACCACAAGGGTTTTTGATTCATAGAAAGGAGTCCCATGTGAGCAAACTGAAGAAGGCTTTGTACGGACTAAAGCAGGCACCCAGGGCATGGTATGCCAGGATAGACAACTATCTGATGAACTTGGGTTTTACCAAGAGTGATGTAGATCTCAACCTTTACTACAAGGTTGAGAATGGTTACTCATTGATCTTGGTCCTATATGTGGATGGCCTGTTTCTAACAGGAGATGAGAAGCTCATAGTTGGGTGCAAGAGGGAGCTCACTTAGACTTCGAGATCAAGGATCTAGGTCTGATGCATTATTTCTTGGGACTGGAGGTGTGGCAGAGGCCAGATGAGATTTTCCTTAGCCAAGGAAAATACACTGTTGAGATCTTGCAAAGATTCATGATGATGGACTGCAAGTGCATGGCCACACCTATGATGACGAATGTGAAGCTCTTGAGTGATTCATCTTCAGATTTGGTGGATCCCACAATGTACAAACAATTAATCAGATCATCGATGTACCTGGTTAACACCAAGTTGGACATATGTTTTGCAATGAACACTTTGAGTCGGTGCACTAAGGGGTTTCTTCAAGTGTTATGCCCAAAATGATCTCCTTAGTGAATTTAATTAAAATATGCTCCATAATAACTCAAAATTACGGAAATCGTCGGAATGCAACGAAACTATAATGTTCCCAAGCTAGGATGCCACGAACATTGTGTTTTTCATGAATTTTTATGTGTTTTCTGGTTGTGACATTTCGTCAAATACTTTGCAGATTTATGTCTCATGAGTTGAGCTAGGGTTTATAATGATGATTCTTAATTTGTTTGAAGCCAATAATCAAAGAGATATAGCAATGGAATGTACTCAACAAGATGCAAGATCAACAATACAAGAAATAACCAAAAATACCTCAGATCCGGTTTTATTCATAGTAGTAGAAGATCTTGATACCAATGTTACAAGAACCGAACCGGTCGACCCCAAAAACCGGAATCGAACCGGAACCGGAAAAAAACCGGATCAAAAAAATGGTCCCTAAAAATACATAAAATATTCAAATTTTTGAAAAACAAATACATATTCATGTGCATCCATGTGAATCTTTGTCTTTCCCTTCAACCACTCTTCTCTCTGCCCAGTGCCTACAAATAAGACAGAGGTTGGTGTGTAAATACACCATTAAGTCACTTGACACGATGATAAAGAGAAGAGTTCAACAGAAGAATTTATACTTGAGTGAAGGGTACATTTTTACTGGGGTCGTGACAGAAGAGTTCAACAATTAATGCCACCAACATCGAGGTACATAAAGGGTATGGTGCCCTTGATTAAATGTTAGTTCCATACCCTCTTACATGATAGAATCCAATGGAAGCATTGCAATCTTGCTAATCTTGAAATCTTGAAAATCGTTAAGTCTGCTGAATTTTGAATGGGACCTAAAATTCTACTTTCTCCATATGAAGTCCAATGAGGTTGGAACCACTCTCAAACATCCTCAAACAATTAATGGTAATGTTAAAAA
>JZKD02S1672826.1:801554-812182 GCA_000966675.3 Picea glauca | reverse complement strand
GTGTTATTCCTCCCAATTCCAATGAGCTATTACACTAAGAGGTTCCTCCAAGTATTATGCCCAATATGACCTCCTTAGTGAATTTAATTAACATATAGCCCAAAATAACTCAAAAGTACGGAAATCGTCGGAATGCAACGAAACCAAAGCTAAGCTATGCGGAATGGATCATGATGATGAAATAAGATGAGCGGTCCAAGTTAGACCCCAAAAAACCCCTCAATAGCTCATGTACTCGCTATAACCTCCATCTGGCTACTCTGGTCATCATAACACTTTGTAATATAATGATGTCCCAAAGTGGGGACATTACAGAAACCAATGACAAGTTGTGTGGAATGGATCCTCATGATGAAATATGGTGAATAATGTAAGTCGGGCCCCATAAAGCTCCTCAATACCTCTTGAACTCACTATCAGCCCCTTCTGGCTACTCTGGGAGGCATCCCACTCTGTAACATAAAAACATCCAAAAATGGGGACATTACACCCCCTTTTAAGACTTAGGACATAAGTTCACACTAACCAACACTTGGCAATTTGTCCATAGATGTCTTGATCAAACTTTGTAATGATCACTTTTAGCCCTTGTTGTATTTTTGACCTGAGACCTCATGAATTGGGATTCGTGATATGCCTCAAAAACAGTGATATGTTGCAATTTGTGAGACTGCCACATGAGAATTGTAAAGTGATAAATGCACCAAAGCCAAGAGACGCATACACACTCTATATACATGACCATTTGGGAAATGGCATAGGTGTGCAAGACCATGGGAGGACTATCCCTACAACGTGTGATCACCCTTACAATACAAAATGGCTCCATAAAACCATGTGTCCTAATAGATCCACCCCAAGACCTTCAATCTTATCCAAGACGAAAGACGATGAGAATGGGTACTAGAAATATTGGGCATGGCCGACCTCCAAGTTCTAGAAGTCCATAATACAATATCGTCTACATGGACTACAAGGGTTTAATTTGGATCTTCCTAGGCTTACAATGGTGTAGCCAAGTGAAGAATCATAGGGTACCTCTCAAGGAAGTAACAAGGCCCAGTGACCCTCCTCAAAGATGGTGCACTATCCAACACGCTGTTAACCCAAATCTCCTTTTGACATGGTGGTGCGTTCCCTAAGTGTCCTCGTGCAAGGTGCTCCTCCTCTCGCTTTGTGCCACATGCCCTCTTGTGCCCAATGCTTCTCAACATGTGTGCGAAGGTATTTACTTTCTCCAATGCTTCTCCTCAACAAATGTGTCTGAGTCCACAACCAACCTCCATGAAGTATGCTCTCTTCAAGTCAAGTATCAAATCCAGGTTTATGTCACATGGTTCCATGCTCTTAGGGCTAAGTGCCCTCCTCCAAGTGCTTAGTGATCATCCTCATAAGTAGGTACCTCTCTTAATCAAGCAACCAACTCCTTTATTTTGTACACCCAATGGGTTAGTCATCATGCCACATAAGATAACAACCTTCTAGGTAAGTACACTATACTAGCATTCTATCCAAAGGTCAAGTATCCACTCACTTTGAACCATCTATATGTTGATAAGCATATCACCAAGGAACTAGGAGATCTAGTGCTCTCCTAGCCAGGTGAAAACACCATTGGAATAACTCCTAAAGCTAGCATGGATACGATATGGTCAATATATTTTAATTTTTTTAGATAATATATCTCATATCCTTAATATTGGTCCACCCATAAACCCAAAAAAAAAGCACAAAAACCTAGAAAATAATTTAAATAGCTCTAAAAATACAAAATAACAAATTTTTGGAGAAATGAATTATTTTTTTCATTTATTGCACATTCCTAAAGCTGAAATTCTTCTAAAATTTGGAGCAAAATTCACACATTATGAAATATCTATATGTCCATCAAGCATCACCAAGAAATTAGGAGATCTAGTGATCTCCTAACTAGGTGAAAAAAATAAACCTAGAAAATATTTTAAATAACTCTAAAAATACAAAATAACAAATTTTTAGAAAATATTTTAAATAACTTTAAAAATACAAAATAACAAATTTTTAGAGAAATGAATTATTTTTTTTCATTTATTGCACATTCCTAAAGCTGAAATTCTTCTAGTGGAACAAAATTCACACACTATTAACTATCTATATGTTCTCCAAGAAATTAGGAGATCTAGTGCTCTCCTATCTAGGTGAAAAAAATATTGGAGCAACTCCAAAAGCTAACATGGATATGGTATGGTCAACATATTTTGTATTGTTTTAAATAATATATATCATACCCATAAACCCAAAAATTAGCCCAAAAACCTTGAAAATGTTTTAAATAACCCTACCAAAAACAAAATAGCAAAATTTTCAAGTAATGAATTATTTTTTCTCATTTATTGCACATTCCTAAGGCTGAAATTCTTCTGAAATTTTTCCATACCGAGTCGTATATGAATTCGTGTTTGTATAATCTTGGTACCAGGCTGTAAACAAAATTGAAAATCCATTAATGGAAAAAGGAAACAACCGGTGCCCTTCGAAGATTTTATGCACCTTTCGTGAGGGTGATGGTATTATGTCTCTATTTACTTTGACATGCGCATTCCTAATACCTGATCCTTTGTTTCAGGCACGCCCGCTCTTTGCTGAACTGCTTCAAGCTGCATTGGAACTGCTGGTTACATGCGAGTGCTCTGGTGATACAGGTTGCCCAAATTGTGTCCAGGTTAATGTTTGAGCTGATAACCCTTTGTGGTTCTTTTAGACTTGTTCAAATACTCACGTTACATATTTCAGACGTCGTGGTTTAGTAAATAATTAGTCTGGCAAACTGTTTGAGTGCATTTTGCAGAATTTTACATGTAGCGAGTATAATGAAGTTATAGACAAACAGGCAGCCGTAATTATTATAAAGGTATGATTTTTCGGCTCATACTGAAGAACAAAATGTGATTACTTAAAAGGGATTGGACATGAAAGTTATATCTTACCTGCCGAAATTCAACGACAACTGCTGCAACGCCAGCAGGCGAGTTTTATTAATTTTCAAAATTAACGGTGTCTGCAGGGTGTCATTCAAGCAGAGGAGATCTACAGAGAGGGACTGAAATAAGCTATTGAAGCCTCTAAAATGGAACAATAAATACTATTTATGCCGTTTGTGTCTGCCAGGTATAGTTTGAATAACAGGGTATCCATTTTTCAGACCATTTTTGGTTGCTTTAATTCCTTAGAATGACTCTATGGTGCAAGTGGTATGTACAGAGGAGCCCACAAAATTGTATGGGCTCCTCAGAAAATAATTCATTTTTTCAATTTTTTAAAAATATAACAATTTTGTATCACCTTTCAGAAAATATATATCTGGTTTTGCTTGTATTTTATTTATCATTATAATTCGCGCGAGTTTCTGAGTGGTTTGCTTGCTTGCATTTTATTTATCATCATAATTCAGACAAGTTTCTTAGTGATTGTATTTTATTTTATTGTTATTAGATTCACAAATGGGTTTTCCATTAGAAAGTATGTAGTTGTACTTGTATTTTATTCATCATTCTATTTCATAAGAGTTTAAAGTCATGTTTTATTTTATTGTCATTAGATTTAAAGCAGGTTTTTCATTATCATGTATTTCTATAAGAATTATTACCCATTATTATATAGAGACACATTCTAGGGAGTATGCTTAATGTGCTCCCTCCATGGGTGATGTTTTCCAAATACCTTTCTTTGGGATGCCAAGAAACATGCATATTGTGAAAAGGGATGCCCACAAGTACTATGAAGAATAAGGATACTTTCAAGATGGAGAGAAGTAAAAAATTATAATAAAATAAAAGAAAAAATTTATAAAGCCAAATTTACATTTGTATATTTGAATTTTAAATTTCTAGTATTTCAATGAAGGTCATCCATGTATGGTATGGAAAACACTAATTTTCCTCGCATTTTCTTAAAAAATATTTTAATTTTTCATTTTTGTTAAAAATGATTAGCTCAAATTCTATAAGATAAAATTATTTTACCTCAAAAATCACTAAAATTTTATAGAAACCGTATAAAATCCTTAGAAATTTGAATATTTTTACAAAAATGTCGCCAAATATTTTACAGTTTAGATATTAAGAACTAATAAGATTCACCAAGGTCTGGCTTCTCACTTGGTTACCACTACTATTGTGTTCTTGCAAAGTCATTCATAGCACATACTACATCCAATAAATATGACGACATGTAAAAGACTAAAGGAATATTGACAATATGATATTTGGCCCTTGAAATAACATCCCTGGGTGTCGTAAACAAAATAGAGATTAGTTGAAAATTGTCCCAACCTTTGTCACATGGTATAATAATGAGATCCATACCTCCTTTAATTGCATTGTGTCCTCTTCACCATAATAAATATGATGACATGTAAAACACTAAGGGAATATTGACAATATGATATTTGGCCCTTGAAATAGCATCCCTGGGTGTCGTAAACAAAATAGAGACTAGTTGAAAATTGTCCCAACCTTTGTCACATGGTATAATAATGAGATCCATACCTTCTTAAATTGCACTCTGTCCTCTTCACCATATAGCCTGTTGATTAATACTACTATGAACTTGTAATGTGTTCTGAGGTTGGTTATTGGATACACACCAATTTGTCACGATATGAAAGCTTTCTCAATGATCCACCAACCTATTAGAATTTTGTGATAATTGTTATTATATGCAAATTGTAAAACCAAGTCATCAATGAAATTGATCTAAGGTATCAAGAACTTGTAATATATGTCCAAGCTTGAGGGTTGAAGCTCTAGGTATGCTTCAAGAACTTGTAATATATATCACGATTTTTCTTATTGGGTTGCAATGGAAGCTCTAGGTATGCTTCATTTCTAAACATTTGATATATTCTACCCATTGATGATTAGTGTTTGAATCAATTTTTCATTTTGTGTCTCCATAGACTAGCTCTGTGACTTCTTCCGCTTCAAGTTCTATCGATAATTCCCTTTCTAGGTTGGGTTCTTGAACTACTTCCTTTTGTTTGTGCAATCTTTTGGGAGCCATTCATGTATCCTGTAACTCATTCATATCAATAGCAACGCATATTAGTAATATTAGAAAATACATAATCACCGTGTCCATGACCATTTCCTTATTGGTTTCATCATCAAACTTTTAGGAGCATCTTCTAAGAAGAAATATCCTACTAGTTTGAAAGGATCTTGATTTTTTTTAGATCCCTGGATGCTCAAACTATATGGTTTGCTATTTGTGAAAATGTGTTATGTGGGTGAAAATCTCTTTCTGTAGGTCCATGAAAGTGATTGGTGAAATGGTAGCAGAAATATAAGTGCACTACAGACTATTACCCTACCATTCCTTCAAAAACTACTTACAAAGGAAGAAATCATCTATGGAGCAAGCATCCAAAACATTAACTTCAAACTCAAAATGCTTGTGTATTCATTAATCGAAGCAAGATTCAAAATTTGGACAAAGCACTCTAGAGAGTGTTTGAGTTCATTTATTGAAAAATCCACATTTAAGTAGAAAAGATGATTGTGTTGCTTGGGTTGGCTAAGCTAACACTGCTCCCATGGGGACTTTATCTTCTCATGCTACAATTGAGGGGGGTGGTTTTATCCAAATGGTGAAAAGCTATAGTTATGGCTATTTGTTGGCTTCAAACCTAGTTTCCAACTTAGTGCCCATGGGTAAGGGTGATTTCCTTTTCCTTTGTTAGAACTAAGTTGTGGGTGAGAAAGAATAGCATGGTTACATATAGGTTACTAGGATTTTTTGTTTCTTTATTATATACATACCATTCACACTTAAGTCAAGGTTTGACCGCAACAAAGGGGAGAGTGAGTATGCATGAAGCAAAATTGAGAGGAGGATGGAGGAACTTGAGAAAACAAAAGGTAAAACCTTATTTAAATTAGAATTAAATTGTAACTTAAGGGAGTAGCTGGCAAATTTAGACAGGTGGTGGTGTTTAAGTGGAGCATTTGATGAAGTGGAGCTCACTATACTCTTCTCAACTGCAGGTGGCAAGTGGTTTGATACTTGCTTGCGCAATAGTAAGCCTAGGAAGGTAAATACACGTGTAAACCTTTACTTTTTACATTTACCCCTTGCATGTTAAGCCCTAGATAAAGCCTCGTGTTATGTATAAAACCCTTTTTTAAGCCCTAGATATTGAATTATTACATTTCTAGTAGGTCGGTTAAAATGCTTCATTGCACCCTTTCATCATAATTGTACCCCTTTGTCTCATATATATATATATATATATCAAGGAGATCTAGTATTAGGATCATCTTATCTCATCTCATATTGTATTCTGAAGTGGATATATGGTAAAAGGAGGTTTCCCCCTTGAAGTGGACTATAATTATTGACTTTTTATCATTTTTAAGGTGTTGGATCATAACATTTGGTATCAGAGCTCATTGATCCTAAGGTTTTTCTTCTCCAAGAAAGTCATCTTAGCATTTTTGTTATAATTGTTTTTCTGAGAAGATTCAAACCATGAAACTTTGAGATAATTTAGAGGACATATCAAGGTATCTATGGTAAAAATTTTAGTTTATGGGTCGTCATACTTTCGGAGATACACCCTGTGGAAGATGGGTATCTGACTACTCCTATTAACCAGTCTCAAACATGTGTTTCAGGTAAAATAGTCATATATTCTTCAAAGAGGATCCAAATTGAGTAAAACCAATTTCATTGGAAAGAGGACAGTCTTTAGTATTTCTGGTACAAGTTTCAGAATTAGATATCAATTATTTTGCCTGGGGCATGTTGTACAAGTTTCAGAATTAGATATCAATTATTTTGCCCGGGGCATGTTGTACAAGTTTGCTCTCCTGGAAAGGCCAAAACTCAACAAGGTGTGGGGAAGTTACCCTAACTTCCACTTGGCACATCCAATTTTGATCAGACCCGTGGCATTGAAGAGAAGACATTTCATAGTACTACAAGTCGAAATTTTAGATTCAAAGGGGCTGAAATTTTAGAAATACATCAAAAGGAAGGTTGGCCAAAGGGACAGACTCCAAATTAAGGGTTAAAAAGGTATGTAACTTACAATTGGCATAACTTTTAATTGGAAGATATGTTTTTTGTGATTAAAAATTTGTAATAAAGAGGAGAATTATTATTTTCTTACATGGCTCCAAAGGCTCCTCCAAAATTTACTTCACCAGCTAAACCTCCAGAAAGTTCAATCATGACTCAAAATGAAATCGACAAGATTTATCGTGAGATGGAAAAGAAGAGCATTGAAATGGAAAACAAGATGGATAAGAAGATGAATGAGATGAAAAGAAATATGGAAGAAATGGAAAATAATATAGATAAGAAAATGGAAGAAATGGAAAATAAGATGGAAGAAAATAAGAATGACATGAAAAAAAAAAAGTTGATGAAAATAAGGAAAAAATACAAAAATCTATGAAGGAATTGCAAAATTCCATGTCTTCTCTAATCATTCAAATTCTAGATGAAAACCGCCCTAAAGCAGACACCAAAATTCCAAGAACTCATGAAAATAAAGGTAATAGTACAATAATAATCCAAATCATTTTTCACATAATGATATACAATAAATAGTACAAAAATCATAACCATTATATAAGGATCATTGGTACTTAATCAAAAAGATTTGTACCATGACCCTAACACATAACTAAGTACATGAAACTTATGATAAAGACTATATCCTAAGGTATACATGAGGTGGCGAAAGTACTTGAGGTAAAAGCGATCCAAAAGGCTAACATTTACATAAAAGGATATGTGCTCTCTTCATTTCATAATCTTAGAAGTATTTCTCTTTTTGAAGTTCCTTATGTTCTTGGTTTCTTTGTGTTCGGTTTCTTTTTATTATATGGTATTAGAGTGATGGTGAGGACAAGTCAAAGTGGGTGACAGGGACTACATTAAGGTCGTAGGCTAAACGTTCTACGAAATGACGATTTTTTTTGGAGACATTTATTTGAAATCCGGCAAGAAATTATTTGATTTGTAAATTTGAGTGATTAATTTTGTATAATCCGAGTGCCTCGGGAGTTTTTCAGCACGTTGAATCCATTTCTGCATTCAGAAATGGATTTTGAACAACAAAAAATAGTGATTCGTGTAAATTTATATTGTCGGATTCCGACAAAAAAAACCATTTCATAGAATAGCTAGACAATGTCCTACATTAAGTAGGTGAAGTCCTAGTAACCTATGTGTAACCATGCTAGGTTAGGTTATTTTTCTCTAACTTAAAGCTAGGTTGGCTTTTCAAAATAATTTAAAAAAAAAAGAGTTTTCATACAATTAAAAATCAAAAGGAAAGAAAAGAGAACAAATTCAATTTTTTAAGCAAAAGGGTAAATCATTTTTTTATTAGGGTCACCATATGGATTAGCCATACATTGGTCATACATCTTTTATCCATTGGATATCCAACAATCACCGTACAAATCAATTGAATGTGCTAGTAATCAAGGGAACATATGGACAGTCATACACCAAACTTGCAACAAAATTCAATCATACAGACTACACTGCAATAAAATCACGGTGAATTTTTACTCTACGAACACTTGAGAAAGAAATTGTAGGGTCATACAACCTATATGTATGCTTGCCAAACGGAATTTCTTATTTTCTCAGTCAATTCCACATAATAGTAATTAAATTTGGCTAATCACTATAATTTTTAGATCCGGTGAATAATTGGTTGTAATTTTGTAGACACAACAAGACAATTGGATGGAATTTAATAATTTGGATAGCTAATTCTACGTTCTTAGTAATTTATCGTTTAATAGAAGAAATTAGTCCAGTTTAGTAGGTATTTAACATAACTGCAATAGATATATGCATTTTTCAGCGACTTTATCAGTTTCCCAACAAGAAATTTTTATGTTTATGTCTGTAATCTTCAGTTTGGGGGAGGGAAAACACAATTTTTCTTGGTTGTAAGTCTCCATTTCAGTTATAGATTTGATTTACAACAACATTTAGGATGAATTTTTTGTGCTCTAATGGCTAGTTTATCTAACATTATGTTATAGTGTAACCAAGAATTTTCTGGAAAGAATTATAGTATGTAGAAATACCATGCTGGTCGTCTTTGAGTCCAGGTGTCTGGGTCCATTTGTGTTCGGTAAGGAAACATGATCAACCACAATTGGAAATGATCAAACCATGATTGATGAGCATAATAGAGAAGTGATTATGTTGATAAAGCTTTCAATGGCCAATGAAATGCTTCTTGAAGTGTAGATCGAGGGGATGTTGCAATATTTAGAAGTCACTAAGGATTTACATGAAAAATCAAATAAAGGTAGAGCCTTCTTATTTAAGAATTTATTGTTTTCAAGCAAAATGGATGAAAGTGGGTTTTTACAATATCATTCGTTACTTGTAAAAGACCCTAGAGAACAATTGAGTACAGGTGTTTGGGTCAACTTGTGTTGAGCAAGGGAAAATGACCAACCACAATTAGAAATGTTTAAATTGTGTTTAACCACAATTAGAAATGTTCAAATTGTGTTTGATGAGTAAAATAGAGAAGCAATGATGTTGATGAAGCTTTCAATGACCAATGAAATTTTGATGTTGTGCTATTTGGAAGTGACTAAAGGATTTACATGAAAATTCAAATAAAGGTAGAGCCTTCTTCCTTAATTACTTATTGTTTTCAAGCAAAATGGATGAAATTGAGTCTTTACAAGATCATTTGTTAAAAATAAAAGAACTTAGAGAACAATTGAATGCCACTAGGATGAAAATGGAAGAAGAAAATATGGTGGTAATCACTCTCGAGAGTTTACCAACCTCATTTGAGTGTTTTATTGAAACCTTGAATATCACTTCTACTAATGTTGACCTAAACCTTGAGGATTTGAACACCAAGCTCTTACAACAAGATAAGTGGAAAAAACATTTTGGATTTAGCTGTGGGAATGAGAGTTGATAAATGGATTTAGTAACCATTTTCAAGAGCAAAGTCAAGATTGATAAGAAGAATGAAGGCAAAAATAAAGAAGAAAGCAACAAAACAAATAACCCAAGTAATCAAAAATCTTTCAAGTGTTATTATTATGGAAAGTTAGGCCATAGAAATAAAGATTGTCAGAAATGGTTATAAGATGAAATACATAACCAAGAGCCAAAAAAGTAGGTTAATGTTGCAGAGGTCGTGAATGTTGGTCTCGGGTCTAGTGCGCCACAACCTATACCAGGGGGAATATGGGTCTAGGTAGGCATCAAGCCTCTTAAGTTTCTTGTGTGAAGGCGACGTATCATGTGTCAGGTGGTTCGATTGAGAAGCCTGAAGCGGTAGTTAGTTAATATAGCTTGGTTATGGTCAAATGGAGGAAAAGGAGGTGGATTACGAGCATAGGAGATTGTAAGGACAAACATATTCATATCCGAGGGGGAATTTGTCAAAAGTCAAGCAGAGGATGAGGTAGTTCGGAAGTCGTCCGATAATCAAGCAGGCGAAGATCGTTCCAAGGGCTCCCACGTACCCTTTTTTCGAAAAGCTTCGAGGCAACATGGGACGTCAGCCTCCTTCATCATCCATCACCCCATGCGTGCAAGCTCATTATTCCAAGGAAGGGGAGGACAGTACCCCTATTTGTAAC
>JZKD02S1672826.1:778382-790751 GCA_000966675.3 Picea glauca | reverse complement strand
AGAGAATTTTAGGGGAAAAATTAGGGTGTTTGTAATTTTAGTTGGACCAATTATTTGCAAAGAGGGGTTTGAATATACATAGCCCCATATTTATTATATAGAAATTATATGTAAAACCATTAGCCTGTGGGAATTTGTGAAGGGAGAGTAGTGAAATCTATTTCTCCTCCTAAAATTTAAACCAACGCCTTCCATTTGCCCTTTTTTTTTCCTGGTTATGGAAATTATTCAGATATATTTCGCCCCAATTTTATGGGAATGACCATCACTTGGAGTTATTTTTCCCTGTGGATTTCATGTTTACTTTGTTCAATTTTCCATTCGCCCAGATTTGTTGGAATGACGATTTTTCTGGTAGTTATTTATCCCATGCTTCATGGAATCGGGGGGTTATATGGAACAATTTCATCCCTACTTAAGGACGATGGAGATGGAGGTTGTGCCAAAAATTGCATCCTCGGTCTCCTTTGTCGTTCGAGCGGCTTTTCCCTTTGGATTTTTCGTAGCGTTTCATTTTCCCTTTAGTGGGGTGGGAAAAATCAATAAGATTTTCGAAAACCCGGAATTTTGCTTGGCCAAGTTGTGAGAAATCAATATTTATGTCAAGAGATCATTGAGACTTTCATGGAAAAGGGTATAGGTTGAGTTGGTCTAAAACCAAAGAGGAGACAATATTTCATTTGACAACTTCTTCATATTAATATGGTAAGCACCTAGTTCTTTGAATCTCCAAATTAGGTTATCTTCTTTATAGTATTTACATGAATTTAACATAAATTTGAAATGAAGAATCACCATTATTTTGTGAAAACCATACTAGGTTTGATAAACCATACAAAATGATAAATTTTCTTTTAGATGGGTTTAATAAACCATACAAAATGCCTTTTAGAAAGTGTTGATTAGTTTATGACTAAAGTGATGGGTATTATTAATCGACTTAGGATTAATGGAAAAAAAGAACTCACAGACCAAAGAGTAGATGAAAAATTTCTTAGAAGTTTACCTAAGAAATTTGAAATGGTAGTTACTGCTCTTCTTGAGTCGAAAGATCTAACTAATTTTTCTATAGAAGAATTGGCTGGTTCATTGTTATCTCATGAAGCNTCCATGGCATTAGGGAACTCATAAAGACTTTTAAGGTAGGAATTCTAGTCACTTAAGGGAATTCTATTATTTTGTTTAGTATTGTGTTTTAGAATTTGGCTCCGGAACTTTTTAGGATCCAACTTGTATAGTTGTGAAAGTTGTTCTTGTCTTTTATTGATATAATATAATTTTTTCCTTTTAATTAAGGATTTGTACGTATTGATCTTATCGAGTTTTAAGGGCTCATTAAAAGAATCCCTAATGGTTTTCCTAGCAATTTTACATTCTTTATCATACCAAGGGTTGGTCGTTCTATTATTCTTTTTATAGGACACATCGAAAGAGACTTGTTAATAGAAGTGGAAAGGGTAGTTGTAAAATTATGATAGAGTTCTTCAATGTTGTCCTTATAAGTTAGGAGGTTTAATTTACTATTTAAATCCTTTAAGAAAATGTCAACTTTACTTTTGTCAAAGCACAAATTCGTTTAATTATCAAAATTCTCTTCAATGGTGCTCCTATGTATGGAAAATTTTAGACTTAGGGTTAAAGGTTTATGATCGGAGTTAGGCTCATGGTCATTTAAAAGGTCAAAAGTTGTTATTTTGTTGGAAACAGGGATATCAGATATCACATAATCTACCACACTACTACCTAGCCCATGAATACAGGGCATCTGGTTGGAGTTTGGCCACTTCATTACTCCATTGCAAATGATTAGGTCTTGAGAGCTGCAGAGCTTGACCAACTCAGTAGCAAACAAGTTCTCAATTAGGTCTTCAGAGCTTTATTTGTAGCTATTAGATAAAACAAGGTCCTCATCTATCCATAAAGGATTATGGTTGGACTCATTACTTAAAAGAGTGGCCAACCAAGAAGTCATACTATTAAGGGATGAAGATCAATCCCTAGTTGCTAATGCTAAAGGAGGAAATAAAAGGTCTCATTTCCAAAAGGAGACCCACCTTCATAAATAATCTCACACCCCAAAGAGATTCACCCATTTCTATAAAGAATCTCGTCGTTCAAGGAGATTCCAGAAATATCATAAGGGTCAAAGAAAAGAAAAAGATTTATCCTCTTATCAATGTTATCATTGTGATAAGATGTGACACATTGCTAAGAATTGTCCTGCTAGAAGGGAAGAATACAAGAAGAGAAATAACAAAATACATCATGCACATGCAGTTGAAGATGATGAGCCACCCACGAAGTTGACTAAAGAAGAGATTGAAGATTATGTTTTATTTTTCACCCTCTTCGGATCTGTGACACCTGGAGAGGACACTTGGCTCATAGAAAGTGGTGCCTCTAAGCACATGACAGGTCATAGGGACATTCTCTCTAGTGTTACAGAAAAGGACTTTCCCTAGAAAGTTTCACTCGGAGATGATTATCAGTACCATATCAAAGGAATGGGACAATCCACCTACAAACTTGATTCAGGGACTCTGATGAGAATGAAGGATGTACTATATGTACCAGGTTTGACAAATAAATTATTTTTTATCTCAGCTTTAGATAAGAAATATTTCAGGGTTGCATTCATAGATGGCGAAGTTTTTATGTGGCCTAAAGGAAAAACCATAGAAGATGTAATTGTTATTGGAACAGAAGAAGGTGGTTTATACAAGTTAAAAGGTTACTCAGATGCAGCCTTGACTCACTCCACTGAGATTCCTTGTGAAATTTGGCATAGAAGACTAGCTCACATCAACTACAAGGCCTTACCATATGTAAGCAAGGTAGTTACAACTTTACCATAATTCAAGGTTGATCATAAAGGTGTATGCAAGGGATGTGCACAAGGAAAGAACATAAAGAATCATTTCCCAAAGAGCAACACTAAAGAAAAAGGAATCTTGGAGCTCATCCAGTCAGATGTATGTGGTCAAATGCCATCAACCTCTCTAAGCGGGTATGTACACTATGTGTCATTTATTGATGATTACTCATGTAATATTGGGGTTTATTTCTTGAAATCAAAAAATGAAGTACTTGAAAAGTTCAAGGAATTCAAATCCCTAGTAGAAAACCGCTTCGAAAGAAAAATCAAGATACTCATGTTAGATAATGGAAGAGAATACACCTCAAATGAATTTGGAAGCTATTGCAAAGATGTTGAGATTAAGAGGGAGCTCACCACTCCCTATAATCCTCAAAAAAACAGTGTAGCAGAAAGAAATAATAGAACAATAATGGAAGCAGTAAAGACTATCATCCACAATCAAGATCTTCCAATGTACTTATGGGTTGAAGCAGCAAGAACAACAGTTTATGTCCAAAATAGATTATCCCATAGTGCACTTGGATTCAAAACCCTCGAAAAATGTTCACCGGGAAGAAGCTAGAAGTAATCCATATAAAAATATTTGGTTTTCCAGTGTTTGTACACATTCTGAAAGAAAGAAGGACTAAGTTGGATCTTTCATGAAAGAAGGGAATATTTGTTGGATACTGTGAGGTCTCTAAGGACTTTAGAATTTACATACTAGGTTACCATCATATTGAGATCAGCAGAGATGTAACATTTGATGAAGATGAAACACTCAAAAGATTAAGGAAATTCCAACTTGAAGAAGTATATGAAGAACAACCTATAGCTCCCAGAGTTGCAGAACCAGTGAAGGAAGTTACAGTTACTCATGATGATGAGATTCCAGAATATCATGATATGGTAGAATCTCAAGAACCTCCCCAGATGACAATCTCTCATAAGAGAAAGGTAGCTTGGGTGAGAGAGCTTATTCAAGATGGAGAGAAGTATGGCTCTCCAGAAGGAACCATGAGACAAAACAAGAAACCAAAGCCATTCTCCAGCTATATGGCTTTGATGTATGATCTCATAGAAAAGGAATCCACTTGCTTTGAATAATCCATTCAGAAGAAAGAATGGGTGGATGCCATGAAAGAAGAATATCAGTGCATTATAAAGAATGATGTGTGGGAAGTAGTTCCCAGACCGAAGAACAAAGATGTGGTATCTTCCAAGTAGATATACAAGATAAAACATTCATCAAATGGAAGTACTGAAAAACATAAAGCAAGATTTGTGGCTCGTGGTTTTTCTCAAAAGGAAGGTATTGATTATGAATAGACGTTTTCTCTTATAGCCATATACACTTCTATCAAAACCATCATAGCTCTTGCAGCCAAAATGAAGTGGAAGTTGCACCAGATAGATGTGAAAACAACTTTCTTAAATGGTGTTATTAAATAAGAAGTGTATATAGAACAACCACAAGGGTTTGAAGTTGAATATGGAAAGACTCATGTTTGCAGGTTGAAGAAATCTTTGCACGGGTTGAAGGAAGCTCCTAGAGCTTGGTATGGCATAATTGATAGTTTCTTGATGAACTTGGGCTTTACCAAGAGTAAATTTTATTATAACTTTTACTTCAAAGTTATGAATGATGAGCCAGTTATATTGCTATTGTATGTGGATGACTTATTCTTAACATGAGAAGAAAATCTCATCACATATTGTAAGAAGAAGTTTGCTGCAGAGTTTGAGATCAAAGACCTATGCCTGATGCATTATTTCTTAAGTCTTGAAATTTGGCAGAGTCCAGAGAAGATCTTCCTTAACCAAGGGAAGTATGTAGTTGAAATATTGAAGATATTTGATTTGTTGGAATGTAAATCCTTGAACACACCCATGGAAACAAAGTTGAAGCTCTTGGTTGATACTTCGTCAAAGTTGGTTGATGCTACTATATACAAACAGATTATTGGATCGTTGATTTATCTGACGAATACCAGGCAAGATATATGCTTTTTTGTGAACACCTTGAGTCACTATCTGGTAGATCCCAGACGTGTTCACCTTGTAGTTGCAATGCATATGATGAGATACCTTAACGGTATGTTGGATTATGGTCTCTGTTATACTGGAGATCATGACTTCAGATTGTATCGTTTTACTAATTTAGATTGGGCTAGAAGTGTTTCTGATAGAAAGAGCACTTCAGGATGTTGTTTTAGTCTGGGGTCAGCCATGATTTCATGGAAGAGAAGGAAGCAATCCAATATTTCTCTCATCACGACAGAAGAAGAATACATTGCAGCATGTTCCGCCTGTTGTGAATCCATATGGCTTCGGAAGTTGTTGACAGATCTGTTCTATCTGGGGATGGAAGCCACCGTGATTCTATGTGATAACCAGAGTTGCATAAAGATGACAGAGAACCCAGTGTTCCATGATAAGTCGAAGCACATAGAAATCCTACATCACTACTTTTTTTATATGGTGCAGAGGGGAGTTGTAAAGCTCCAATATGTTGGCATAGATAAGCAAGTTGCATATGTGTTGACCAAGCCTCTATCTCGTGTAAAGTTTGAGTACTTCTGAGACAAGCTTGGTGTTTTCCGAAAGGACCTCCCTGAAAGGGGGAGTGATATTGATGATACTATGGTATCTTGAGCAACATCAGGTAGCTCCGTTAGGCTTTTATATCCTAGGGTATTGATCATCCCTAGGAAGATCTCGAATGTCCAGTAAGGACGGTCTGTTAGAGTACCTGTGCATGTATATGCCAGCTATGGTCAATAGTGGTAGCTTCGTTAGGATTTTATATCCTAGGGAATCTTTTGATTCCTGGGCAGATCGTGAAGGTCTGGTAAGGACATTCTGTCAGAGTACCACATGATAGCTTCGTTAGGATTGTTATATCCTAGGGAATCTTATGATTCTTAAGTAGATCCCAAAGTTTCGGTAAGGACGGTCTGTCAGAGTACCACAAAATGTTGTTGTTTCACCTGCCTCATTATGTTTCCATATGATGATGTTGTTGTCTCAGCTTCGTGTTGATGATGTTTTTGTTTCAGCCTCGTGTTGTTGATGATGTTGTTGTATCAATTTCATGTTGTTGATGTTGGTGTACCAACCTCGAGTTGGTGATATTGTTGCTTTAGTGTTATGCTAAATGATGTTGATGCAGATGATGATGATGATTCTACTCCAGCTCCATGTTGTGATCGATGATGTTATTGATGATGAGAAAAACTTCCGATGATTTGTAGATATGCCAGTCAGTGTTCCAGATGTTGATGATGTTGTTTCCCTCTCTCTCTCTCTTGGTGATGTTGTATTGGGTTATGTTAGTAGAATACCCTTCTCGTTAAGGGGGGAGTGTTGAAATATTGTAACTTCGAAGAATATTCTAATTATATTTGAGCTATTATCTTATAGATAAAATCCCCTTTTGTGTATTGATCATGTCGAGTCTTGTATAAGACCAAATCCCCTTTTGTGGATTGGTCAAACCATATTTACATGGTGGTATTTGTGAAGTCGTCCCTAGGGTTTATAAAGTGGTTTTAACCACTCCTGAAAAAAGTTGGCCCTACTAAGTGAAGAGACATAACCCTAACACCTCCTAACTAGTATTTATAAGTGAGGATGGCGCCTCATTTGTTCACTCACACTCACTCACACTTCTAGTGTGCATCTTTTGAAGGTAGTTGCAGTTGCAAGAAGAATGAGAGAGAGGTGCATGCTCAGTCCTAGTTTATTCTTAGTGGTTTGGTCTTATGTCTTGGCATTGTATTGACAATATATTATTGAGGAAGTTTTTGTTGGGTTTTCTCCCCCATGAGGGTTTCTCGAGATAAAATGTTGTGTACCTTGTGATTATGTTTCTTTCAGTGATCCTACTTATGCTATTGTTTTTGAAATGCTTTAGAAAATTGAAAAAGAACCTAATAACAGCTCAAAATTCAACAGTTCTTTCATAGCTCGAGAATTCTATGATGAATGAATTTGTGAGTAAAAATCCTTTTTACTTTAGTTTCTATGATGGAATGATCAATGAAGAGGGTTTTCTATTTTTGAACATGTTCAGAAGTGTTTTTTGATATGGACAAAATATATCTTCTTTATGTAGTATTTGTAGTAAATTTTATGAAGATGTATATGATTATATGATGAGGATAGAGACATTTTTTTCACTTTGATCTTTTGAAAAATGTACAGTCCCAAGTTGGACAGAAATATGTATGCTTATGAATACAAAGTTTTTTTGTTTTTGTTTTTTTGAAAAAAAAATAGGTTAATGTTGCAAAACATGAGGAAGAGGAAGATATCTTTGTGTTCATGACATAGGATAAATCAAACAATGTAAAAGCATCTATTTGGTATATAGATTCAGGGGAATCATGTCATTTTATGAATAGGAGAGATTTTTTTATCAATTGTATTGCTAATGAATCTTCTAATGGTTTTGCAGTGTTTGGTGATGGGGAGGAATACAGGGATGAAGGAAAAGGTAATGTGTGAATAACCCTAATGGATACAAAGATGGTATTTCTTAATGTTTACTATGTTCTAAGAATGGATAAGAATTCACTTCTTGTTAGTGAAATTATGAAGTGCAACCCCCACTTACATGTGATTTTCAGCAATCACAAATGTTAATTTGTGGATAAGGTCATTAAGAAGACACTTGTTCTTGGTATTGGAGACCATGGGATTCAAGTTGTTTGATGTAAAGGATGTGAAAAAGTATGCCTTTATTGCCAAGAGTGTTCAAAATAGTAGTGATTTTTGGCATCAAATATATGGGCATTTGAATTTGAGATCTGTTTCTTATTTCGCTAAAGAAAGTTTGTTTGATGACCTCCCATATATACAAAATCAACAAGAAATTTATGGATCATATTAAGATGGTAAGCAACATAAGATTGTAATTGAAGAAAGGCAATCTTGGAGAGCTCAAGAAGTTCTTCAATTGATCCACACTAACATTTGTGGCCTGCGAAGATGACATCATTCTTCGATGCTAGTTATTTTTTGTTGTTTGTAGATGACTTTTCCAAGAAGATGTGACTATATTTTTTGAAGTTGAAATCAATGAGTTCAAGAATTTCAAGGCTTTGATAGAAAAATAATCCAAGAACATGAAATTTCTCAGATAATGGGAGTAAATTTTGCTCTAAGGATTTTCCATGTTTCTTTAATCAAGAAGGCATTTAAAGATAGTGAGTTAAATCATGAAGATGGGTGTCTATTTTCTTTGTTTTATAAGAAAGAAAAAAACTATATTTTCACAAGTTCTTCAACTTTTGGTATACAAAAGTAAATTTTTTATTTAGAATTTCACTTTACAGTAAAAACAAAACTTATGAAGAATTTTGTTAGCTTTCTACTGACTATTTTTCAAATTATTTTTATTGAAATTTGATATGTCAATTTGGAAATTGTTTCACAGTATATTCCTTAAAAATGAAAGGAATGATAATGAGTTATGTTTTCCCCCAACAATGTATATATTATTAAACTTTTGTTTTTGACAAACAAAATATACTGCAACAATCTACAAAGACTTTGTTTTTTTATTACTATAATTTTGAATTTAACGGATGAATATTATAACTTCTAGGATTTTTTTAAGTTGACCAAGCTGAAAAATGTTGCAGATTTTAAACACATGTTTTCCCCCACCTTGTATATATCTTAATTTTTACTTAAAAGTAAAATCTAAAAATACCCTTTTGAAGATAACAATTTAAGGATTCTGAATATAATTTTTTCTAAATTTTCCAGTGTGTATTTTTCGAGATATGGATATTTCATTTCACTGAATCATAATGTCACCTAAAAATATTATGCAAATATTTTTTTAATAAAATTAAATGAAAATAGATAAAAATAATGAAAATGAAAACAAATTATATCCATAGAAAGTAGATTCAATTTTGCAAATACTGATATCAATTTCGAAACTAAATTTTGAGTATTTGTAGGAGTCCGCAACCTCCAAAGTTCAAGTAAGTTGGAGGGAATTCTCAGGTTTCTGCAAACAGTCTCATTTGCAGGTTTTCAGCCAAAAAGTATTTTTCCGGTTGAAAGATATTTTTCTAATGGAATCTATAGAAAATAGACAAATTCCTCGTTTTTCGATCGAACATTATTGTTTAGGCCGAAAGGTGGGTTAGAGAATTCTGTCGGTCGGAAAAAAAATGAAGGAACACGTCGGTTCATTTCAGTTTGCACCAAATCTTATAAATACACTTTCGATCGAACCAATTTAACACAATTCACTCGCTAGTTTCATGGTTTTTCATATGTGGAGCCCCTGAGCAAAAGTTTGAATCATTTTTTTCGTTGTTTTGAACAAGGTGGTTGATGTTTTGAATGCAAAAAAAAAATTATATATTGAAGGCTTTATTGAACATTTTTTCAAGGTGAAGACTTTGTTAAACATAAAATTCTTGATATTATTTTATAATATTTTTGTGACAATGAAGTTTTTCTAAGACTATTCTAGAATGTTGATTTTTTTAAACACTTTTACAGATAATTATACTCATGGGAAACAAAAGTTTGCGCAAGAGAAAAATTGATCACACTCGAGACAAAACTCGCCATAATGAACAAAGGAAAGAGCATTATTGGAAAAAGAAACGAGAACTTGAAAATATTTAAGAAAGAAATGATGATGATGTAAATAGAGATTTTCAACAAGAAGAAGTCTAACCAGGTATGCATGTACATATTGTTTATATTAAAAGTATAGAATTCATTTATTTAAATTATTGTTTAAAATATAATTGATTGTAATTCGGATTTGATGTTTTTCAAAAAACATAAATCGTTGTGTCTCATAACGTCGATGAAGTCATTGAAACTGAAATTGAAACATAATTTGAATCACCTATAGGTAGTTACATAAATCTAGATAATATAAGATGAACACTTGTATATAGTTTAGTGAATTTATGTTTGGTTTTGTTTTTTAATATAAATTTTAAATTGAAATATGCAGAAGAATCTATCAACATTGGTGACGAAATATTAGAAAATGTTGATACTGACAAATTTGGGAAAAAACAGTTAATCATTATATAAGATATTGTGTTACGGATATGTATAATACTTTTTTCAAAGATGAATCAGTAACAACACAAGCTCAACTTTTACTATGTCTAATAAAATCAAGAAAGTTAAAAGAAGCTACGTCATTATTGGGTATTCAAAAGTCAACAAAAGATACAAAGGTAAAACATAATGTTTTTGACAATATAACTAGTGTATTAAGAGCTTTTGGAAAATCTCAAAAAAAATATGCCAGTGTTGCACGTAGAGTGATACAAACAACAATTGTTCCATCTAGCAATATAAAAGATCGTTTGACACAACACATGTCAAAAGCGTTGGAAACCTCAAGAAAAACATTGTACAAACATAGAAAATTTCGATTGCAAATAGATGCAAATGATGAACTTGCTTGTTGGATAGTTATTTCTAGACAACCCTACAAAGATAGACTTGCAGAAAATGTTAAAGAATCGACATGAAATTGTTGGTTGATAGAATTTTTTGTATCACCACATACAAGGGATGTGTTGCGACGAAGAATATAACGAAAACAATATGAAGAACATCCAAAACATATATTTCCAATGTCAAATAGAATTTTCAGAAGTGTTATGAACATAATTACTTATAATAAAAACAATAAAATTAAAATCAACATAGTTTAGAATAGCTTAACTTTAATAATAATGAACCCTAATAAACCTAAGTAACAACTTATATAAAATATTTTTTTTTATAACAAACACTAACCTTCCTTCATTAATTAACTTAAAAACCTAGAACTTACGAACATAATTAATCAAAATTAAAACAATGAATTAAAAATTATGGAATATTAGAATAGCTTTAAACCTAAAAATTAAAAAACCCTAAATAACTTAATCAACGAATAATTTTAATACGAATTTCTTCTTAAAACCTAGTCGACCCCTAGGTTTCCCTTCACCTTTAGTATTTATAGACAAGATCTTTTCATCATTTAACCCCAGGCTTCATGTCCTGAGATGGATCTGAAACGTCAACAATCTATTGACGAGATTGTGGCTAATCCGAACACTTTTGAAAATCCCAACTATAGAAATTTCATTAATCACAAATAAAATTGTTTAATAAGTTCAAAGAAGAGCACAAAGAAATTAAAATTTCCATCAATACATTTGTGCAACAAAGACCATGGTTTGTTAGACCTATCATTGTTCATGACACTTGTTGTTATCGTTATCATGTGGAATTTGAGTTATATTACGACACTTTTATTGATTTTGGTAAAAATTGATGGCCAAGTTCACCTCCTCCTTCCACATTTCATGTTTTTATTTCTGAAATTCTATGTGAAAGAGAAGGTGATGAATTAGTTTACCAAAAAAATTGTGTTGGTGAAAAGAAATGTGATCATTGTGGAAATATAAGTTTGTTTCACTCAAAGTATCATATTGATATGATTGATCAATCATTTTCTAATATAACAATCAATTGGAAGAGATATGAATATATCAGAAGCACGGCTCCACATTCTTCAAATGTTATTTCCAAAAGGATTGATTTGAAAGTAGATAAATGTTGTGTGATAGATTTTTTGAAGAAGTTTGAGGAAGAAATTTATAAATACACCAAGCATTCACATAGAGCTCGATGGAAAGACCTACAATTCAAACAATCACTAGTACATATGACCAAACTTGCGACGGTTGTTCGTTGGTATTGCCACACTTATCCGTCACAATTTCCATGAAAGTCGAGATTTTTTTCGTTGTAATAATTTTGTCGCTATATCCACGATCCAGGTGTGCATGGAAACATCGATGAAATTAGCTATCCACGTGTCACCACCTTCAATATCGGTTAACCTTATGCATCGTCACAATTACGATGAAATTTCTTCGCAGTACCAATGAAGAAATGTGGCAATTACGACGAAACTTCGTTGCAACTGGGACGAAAAGTTATTCCAAGTCAATAACTTGTGATGCAGTTGTTGAATGTGTGACGAAAGTCCGTCGCAACTTGCGACGAAACTATGTGGTAATATTGACGAGTGTTATATCTCAAAACCATATTTACGACAGACTTGTTGTATATGCGACGAAACTTTGTGGTTAAAGTGCGATGAAGTTTCATCGCTATAGCGACGGTTATGGTAAAAAAGTAAAAAAATTCCGACGAAATTTCGCTGATATTGCAACGATGACTGTAGATTTTAAAAAAAAAAAATTACATGAAATATGGTATTACCATATCACATTGTAATATGGTATACCATATTGTATGCCATATTACAATGTAATATGGTAATGCCATATTACATTGTAATATGGCATTACTTTTACATTGTAATATTCTAATATTCTAATATTCTAATATTCTAATATATTGTAATATATATATCCCCTAGAAATAATCAAGGCGTTAACCAACCAAATATTGTAAGCATGTGTTATCATGAAGTTGGATTAGAAGTAAGG
>JZKD02S1672826.1:738215-763484 GCA_000966675.3 Picea glauca | reverse complement strand
TATATATATATATATATTAGATTCAAGTTTAATGGCACATGCATGTGTGTTAATCTAACACGAACTATTTGTTGGAACATATCGAATTATTTGCAAGATACGGTTGTGTCGTTGCACCTGTAGAGAACACTAAAAATGTTAAATATTATTTGATGCGATGCACAGAACAAAAGATGAGGTTATTAGAAGATTTTGATGATAACGGTTTTATATATGAAAGAGGATTCATCATATTGAAAGACTATTTTTTCAAGAAACCCATCAAACCGATAGTCATATTCACTTTCAAGACTATCAGTCAGATGTCATAAGTTGTCAATATAGTCATTTGGTATGTGTAGTATGCATAAATTTAATAGAATTCAATCAAGAAAAAAAACAAAAGTTAGAAAATGGAAAATGTCCAAAACTGGTCATGAACGAATAATTGAAGATGGCATACCATTACAATTTCTTTAAACAAGTGACATACATCCCAGAATTTTATATCTTGCATTGAAAGTACACGTATTTATGAATATCTAGGATTCTAGAATCATTTGGTTTAGTTTACTTTCATGGTCCATTCAAATAAAGAACTATATTTTTGATGAATTATAAAGTTTCGAGGTTAATTGTCGGATAATCCACAGTTGGTGTCAATTTTTTTCATCGACGTTTCGAATCCGAATCGAGATTCATCATCAGGATTCGAAACGTCGATGACAAAAATGACACCAACTGTGGATTATCCGGCAATTAACCTCGAAACTACTCACCACAGAAATTTGAAAACAGTAATTATAAAGTTTACTGAGACTCATTTACAATTTGAGGGAAGAACCTATAGATTGTATAGGGAACCTAAATGACCTATACTTGTGATTATACTAATCCTACAAATTATCCATCATATACTCAAATCCTGTAATGCATCGCCAATACTACATAAAGGATTTTCGTTCATTATTTTCAATGATTGAAATGTTTTTTCATATCAAGAGGATAACTTCATATCATAATTATGACCCATTTCCATGTCATTACAAGGGACTATTGATGGCTTAGAAAAACTTTCACTAAATGTAGTACCTTTCATAAAATCATCTCCCTCTCTATTAACATCTCTAGGAATAATATCATTCTACAAATAAAAAATAACACCATCTACTAAGGCTTGGTTTGTTGCATTTAGATTTTGATTTTTTTAATTGAATTTGGAGTATATTGAAATTCAAGGTAGTGTATGATTAACATCCACTTAAGAGGAAATTTCATTAGATTCAATTGACTAGTGAGATCCTCTACCTATGAGGATGACGCACAACCATGATAGAGGAGGCATAATAATTGAACATTTGTAGTTTGAAAGTGATAGAGGAGACATAGGAAAGGATTTGGAGCCCACTGTAAAATATCTATGGCACATAAAAGTCTCAATTTCAATTTTTTTTTTTTGAATTTTGATTCCAATAGTGTCAATTATATTGTTTCATTCCATACCTCTTTTTCATATGGACATTGTACAAATAAATGGTTTACTAATTCTCCATCATTTTTACACATTATACACCATGTTGGCCCATAACATTTTTGTTTTTTATTTTACATTGTGCATTTAGATTTCAATATCTTGAAGCAAATCTTGAACAAAATTGAAATTATGAGCTACTTTAGAAATGTGTATGATGAACGTAACAAGCTACTTATATTCTACACACTAAACATAGTTTTCATTAACTTTGATTGAAAAAACTTAAGTTAAAAAATAATGTGATTTTGTGACCTGGTAACAAAGTTGGGAGTTTACTCAATGTAGACCTTGTATTGGGGGATGGTGCGTTGCTATCCCTACAAATTTTTGGATAGAAAGTTATTATGTGATATTGAACAACACTCATAGATGTCATATTAATGACACTAGTGAATACTTCCAATGTGCAGAGGATTGATAATCCATCAGCCCTTTTCGGTACATAAGAAATTTATGTCAATATAAATTTTAATGAAAATCGTTTACTTATATTAAAGTATATTTTAATTATACATTAACAAAGGTTAGATGTTATTATCATTATTATGAAAACTACTACTTATTTCACATTTTCTTGAATGACTATATTGAAAGTTCGAAAAGAAACCAAGAATGAACATAACCAGTTTAGTGTTGGACTGTCATTTCATTGTGAATTTTCAATTTTGAACAAGGATTTTACCAAGTTTTGGATGGATAGGAGTCTACGCCCTGTCAAAATAAGAGAGGAGCTTAGATTGATGCGACGATAAATATGCTTAAATTTACAAAAACATTCTTAAAGTCAATTGATTATCACTTGAATGGAATGGAATAAAATATGTATCACCCAATGAAAACTTGACAATTGTCAATGCTCACGACTGGAAAATATTTATATCTACAACCCTTCAACCCTATAAACCCTATGATGACACTATGAACTCTTCAACTTGTAAAAATATCTACAAATAGTTAGGGAAACTATAATGAAGATATGTTTGACTATTCAACCATATTTTCAAATCAAACAAAATTGAAATTATAAGCTACTTGACTATAAAATGATGTTTATAAATGAAATGAAATAAAACATTTTTAATTTCAGCACACTATCATAGAACATAAACTGTCATTTCACCATCATAAAAATTGAAATTATAATCTACTTGACTATACAATGATGTTTATAAATGAAATGAAATAAAACATTTTTAATTCCTGTACACTATCATAGAACATAAACTCTCTTTTCACCCTCATAAACAATATAAGAGATATCAAAAATCTCAATATATATTTATCTTTTGAGTTATATATATATATATATATATATATATATATATATATATATATATATATATATATATATATATATATATATATATATATATAATGAAAGTTTGCATAGTTAAATCGCCAAATACATAGGTTCCACAACCATTTTAGACTAATAACAAAAACTGAGAGGCAATTAACATTTAACTCCAAAATTCTTAACTCTATGTCATTGCTAAGATAGATCTCTTCATACCTGCAAAATAAAACATTTCTTGAATTTAAAATTTAAAAAATTAAAATAAAATATACGTGAAATTTTAAAATAAAATATATGTGCAAATTTAAAATAAAATGTACACATACCATTTTAGATAAATAAAACAAATTGTGATTAAAACAAAATTGACATACATACCAAAAGTGTTAAGTTTCATCTTCCAACATCCATGTGCTCATTTTTCCACCAAATAATGTAAACATATGTAACAATAAAAAGAAAAACCAATAACACATATTAGCATATATATATATATTATTAGCAAATATTTTAAAGATATTTAACTTCATTAAATAAGCAATAAGAAAGAATAGCATACCCAACCGGAGTTCCACGGATCTAAGATTATTTCTCTATTTTTATTATACTTTTTTGGCATTTTTTTTAAACCAAACTTACATCACGAAGTTCCAAAACTTTCAAAATAATTACTCTCCATATTAAGCCATTCTTTGCATAAATCTTTATTTTTCTTTTATAACCAAATTCTCTTTCAACATTGCCTACATAATCTAAACAATGTAAAATCATATCTAGCAAATTTTTAAAGAGAAAAATTGTGTGTTTGGTAACCAATTTTAGTGTTCAGAGTTAGATAATACAATGAAAATAATTTCACTTGTGTATGCAGAAAGTTCAAAAATCTCCATATTAAGTCATTCTTCTAGTAAAATACTTGTATCCTCTTATGCAGTGGAATAGATGTTCTCATATAATCAAATGTCATTTCAAATTAAAGGACTCACAAATCTCCATATTAAGTCATTCTTCCGAGAAAATACTTATATCTATGAAAGTTCACAAATATTCATATTAAAAGTCATTCTTCCAAGAAAACACTTATCTCTTTTTTTTTTAGCGGTGGAATAGATGTTCTCATATAATCTTTCATGTAAATGCAGAAAACACAAATCTGTACATATATTAAGTCATTCTTCAAAAACCATTTAAATATTTCATCTTTCTACATGGGATGTATTCATATTACATATAATAAAATGTTATTTGAAATGTCTTCATCGTGATCTAAACATAAGTGAGATTATGTAAATATACAAATGTTGGTTTTTGTGGTTAGTAAGAAATTAGTTAAGAGTTTGACAATACCCAAAGAAGGAATTCACTTCGTTGTATGCAGAAAACACAAATTTCCATATTACGTTATTTTTGGACAAGAAGGCAAGGAATGCAATCAAAGAAATTTTAGAAACTTCTCATTTTCTGATGTGGGATAGTATGTTCTCAAATAATCAAATGCTCAAGTTCAAAATTAGGTATGCATCATGATCTAAACATAAACAAAATTGAATGTACCATTTTAGATAGATGACAATAAGCTTATATAGGAATTCTATATATTTCAAAATGATTGATCAAAGCATTGAAATGTTATATAGACACTAGTTGAGTAACCCTTCTATGAATAGGAAAGGCTTAATTAAAAAATTGATCAAACAAAAATTTGAAAAAAAATAAAAATAAAAATAAACATATTCAACACAAATAAACTTGAACACTAATATATATAAGGCTCAGCATAAAAACAAACTAAAATTCACTAATGTGGAATGTACATACATTTAAGAATCATCATGAATAGAGGCATCATTCTCAGGTATGGATGCATCCTCCTCAATCCAAATCTCACACTCTCTTCTCTACATTTTGTTCAAACACACTCTCAGGCACTCTTTTATCCACATTGCCCTATAACACATTTCAAATTTGTACATTTGAAAATTAAATTTAAATGATTTTAACACATTAAATTGTAGTTTTAAATTTTGAAACATGTAATAATTGTGATGTGTCAACCTGAATATCATCAACCACACAAGAGGACGACATTCCCATGGTCAGTTGAGTCACGGTCTTACCCATCATACATCAAGATTCAATAAATTATATATTGTTTAAGACATTTTCCTTTTAAATTAATAATTTAAATGACATTGCAATTTTCATATATAAGTAAATTTGTTTTCAACATGCAATGATACATGTGAAATCCCACTGATCCAGGTGGATACTGGTGGCCACCCACCTATTCCAATTGGCTCATTGTGTCTATTTTTTATTTAGCACGTCATTTTCTACTGCTTTATAATTGTGATTTCTACACTTTTGGGGATGTCTGAAGGCTCACACATTCTCCAGGTGTATATGGGTGGCCTCTCGCCTAATCCAACTAGCTTATTTTGTATGTTTTCATGTCAGCACATATTACTATACTTCTAGGGCTGTTTTGGGGCCCTAAACGTTGTTTTATTAACTTGTTACAGTCAGACTATAAATGGAATCAGAGACTGACGAAGGAATGTGTATCTCTCTGAAAGACCTTTCCAATGGGCTATCACGCGCCTAAAACGGAGGTCATATGCAAAATTTATGACCCTAGGAAGTTGAGGTACGAAATTACACCAACTTACCCATGGGGCCCACATGACTTTTGGTGTTTCACCTTCTAGGGTTAGGTTTTTGGATGTCTAGGGTTTTGGCATTCATGAGTAATATGCAAAGGCCCTATGGAGCCTCATTGTAATCTATTATGCTCAGACGGATGCGCGTAGCAGCCACATCTCTTCTCAGAGATAGCTACCACCATTCAAGCAAGTTTCAGTTCTGCAATTTTACAGTTTCAGCCTATTTCATTATTTAATAGAATATATTGTTCACTAGATATTTTTATTGTTCCTCATATCTCTGTGTTTATTGTATTCATTCTGTTAATCAGTTTGTTCCACTCCTAAATCAGGGTCATTGGTATCAGAGTGGTCTTCTCTTCATTTATTTTCTTCGTGCATGTCCCCGACAAGGGCTGGGTACAAGAAGTTGGGACTCAAACCAATCGATCCATTACCAGATCAGTCATGCCGAGCTCGAAAACAACCCATGGGAGACAAAAATAAAGATGATGGAGCAGGAGATCCTATTAAAATGTTGCTCGAGGAAGCCCTCGCACGACAAAGGAACGAAATGATGGACAACTTCGCACAGATCCTTCGACGGTTGCCCATAGGAGAAGCATCTTAATCAAGAGGCCATGCAACCCCCTTCAAGGTACAAATAAATTTTGATATTCCATTATTTGAAGGACTGATAGATGCGGATGTTGTAGATAAATGGTTGAATCTACTCAAAGGACATTTTTCAGTCCACAATTTTTTCAATCAGGAAAATATCACTTTTTCACTCCTAAAGGTCGTTCCTCATGTTAAAGACTGGTGGGATACTTACTCTGAGCAAAGGCCAGTGGAGGAAAATGAAATTTTCCTTACTCTGAGCAAAGGTCAGTGGAGGAATATTCCTTCTGAGACGCCATTAAAAAATAGTACTACCCTGTCGAAAGCTATGAGGACCAGTACACTAGATGGACCACCCTATGTCAAGAAAAGGACCAGACAATACCAGACTTCACCAATATTTTCCAGACCCTACGCACCAAATTGGGTATCAAGGATTCTGAGAGTCATCCAGTGCTCAAATATTGCGGTTGTTTGCATAGATACATTCAAATATAAATGGAGTTCCTAGACATCACCTCATTGGGCACAGCTTATAGATATGTTGTCAAGATCGAGCAGAAATTTAAGTAGAAACGATGAGAGTTTGGATCTGCAAACCTCTCACATCTTAAGCAGGGCAAAGGCAAACCCAACCCACACAGCATGGGACCGAGTTGAGATGGAAACCCTCGGGACAATCCGTCCAAGATGCAACACAAGAAGAGCAACGATAAGACGAAGAACAACACGGGAAAATGGTGTGAGTACCATAAAATTCTATGGCACAACACCGACGAATGTCACTCCAAGAAGTACCTTGTGGCCGAGCTGAAGGCTTCCAAGTCAGAGGTTGATTCTGATTCCAAGTCAAATTCTGAAGGAGGGAAGTGGATTATAGATGTTGAACCCAGTGCCATGGTCGCTACCATCAAAGTTCATCCAAGCTAACCAGAAGAAGCAGAGGAAGGGCAACGCCTTTTTCACTCGCAAATGTGGGTCAAGGGGGCTCTACACTACACTACACTATCAAGCGACTGAACCTGCCAATGACACTGCACCTGCAACCCTACACTATCGGTTGTCTTCATCAAGGAAGATATTTCTGTGTCAGCCAACAATGTCATCTGCCCTATGGCTTCAATCCTTTCAAAGATGAGGTACTGTGTGATATTTCTCCCCTTAAAGTTTATAATGTTCTTTTAGGACAACCATATTTGTGGAAGCGTCATGTTCTGTATAAGTCTAGACCTCGCATTGTTATTATTACTTTGGGTATAAAATTGTACGTGATCCTAGAGGTGGCACCACCTACTGCTATTTATTTAATCTCTGTTAAGAAATGCAGTAAGGTCATTTCACAGACCAGGAAGTTCATCTTCTTTGTGATTCGTGCTCAAAGTAAGTAGAAGGTCGTCGCCACATCTATAGCCTCTACACAACGCCTCTCTTTGCAGCAGAAGCAAGTGGGCAGGATCATGGAAGAATATAGAGACATCTTTGTCTCGCCTACAGGGGTACCGACACACTGTCAAGTCAAGCATCCAATTGATCTAACCCCCGGCGCACCTCTACCTAATGGATCAGACTATCGGAGCTCACTAATGGAGAATGATGAAATCAGGTGTCAGATCCAAGAGCTATTTCAAAAGGGGCACATCAAACCCAGTTCCTCCCCTTTCAGAAGCCCGATTGTACTGGTGCATAAGAAGGACGGGACTTGGCGACTATGCATTGATTACAGAGCCTTAACCAAAATCATAGTCAGGAACCACTACCCCATTCCCGGGATTAATGACCTTCTTAACCAACTCAAGGGGGAAAAAATCTTCAACAAGATTGACCTGAAGTCTGGCTACCACCAGGTTCCCATCGAACCAACTAATGTCTGGAAGACAACCTTCAAGTCTAAAGAAGGTCTCTGCGAATGGTTATTCATGCCCTTTAGCTTAACAAATGCACCAACCACTTTCATGCAGTTGATGGACGATGTATTGAGACCCTTCACCAAATCCTTTGTGGTAGTATATTTGGATGACATCCTCATCTTCAGCAGAATGTGGGAGGAGCACATGCGGCATATTCAGCAGGTTTTGAGCACTCTGCGGCAGCACAAGATTTATGCCAACTTGGAAAAATGATCCTTTGGCATGAACAGGGTCCAATACCTGGGATACAGTGTTGATGAGCATGGGGTACATGTTGATCCAGCTAAGATCCAAGTCATCCGTGACTGGCCAACCCTAACCACACTGACCGATCTTTGGATCTTCTTGGGACTCAACAATTTTTATCGACGGTTCATGTTGGGATTCTCCCATATTACAAGGGCCCTCATCCAGGTGACCAAGGGAAGTGGTAGGGCCAAGTTTGTGTGGGGGAAGGAGTAACAACAAGAATTCGAAGATCTAAAACATCGTTTGTGCTCAGCTCCAGTCCTCTCCTTGCCTGATCTGCAACAACCATTCGAGATTGAGACTGATGCATCTGACTATGATGTGGGCACAGTTCTCACTTAGCGCAGGCATCCGGTGCCATACCATAGTGAGACACTCTCTGATATTGTCCGTAAATACCCCACCTATGATAAGGAAATGTATTCCATTGTACAAGTCTATCGTCAATGAAAACATTACATTCTGGGACAAAGACGATCATACACACTGATGACAAATCTCTGCAGTTCATACAGACACAGGGGAAATGGTAGAACAACCGCCATCAGAAGTGGTCCACCTACCTACAGCAGTTCCATCTCAACATCAAGTATAAGACAGGTATCTCCAATCGTGTCATTGACTGCCTCAGTCAGCCTCCTGTGATTGCACTTACCACTATGCTCCATTCCTGTGGACATGAAACATCGGAGTGTCCCCAAATTTACCGGCAAGAACCGGACTTCACCACCACATATAATCTCTTGGGTACAGGCGCCATTGTCACTGATTTTCACATTCAAGATGAAATCTTATGCCACCTGGGCCATCTTTGTGTTTCTACAAGCGACTGTGCAAAGCTGAATTGGGAAGCCCACTACAGTCGGGTGGCAGGACATTTTGGCATAGAGAAAATTGTGGTCGTTCTTCAGAAACATTTTTATTGGCCAAAAATTCGACAGGATGTCAGCAAGTATATTAGATCTTTCATTTCCTACACCATTGCCAAGCCGGCCATCAAGAAGCAAGGCTTATACACCCCTCTTCCTATTCCAGCAAAGCTATGGGAATCCATCTCCATGGATTACATGTCTGGTTTGTCGTCCACCAAGCACAGAAATGACTACGTATTTGTGTTCATTGATCGGTTTTCAAAGATGGCCATCCTCACAACCTGCAAGAAAAATATCACAGCGGCAGATACTGCCAAACTCTTCTTCGAATGAGTTTGGTTTCACTTTGGGGTACCACAGACCATCATCTCTGACCGATACAGCAGGTTCCTCGGCACCTTTTGGTCGAGTCTCTGGTCTTTGTTGAACACCAATCTCACGAAATCCACTTATTTCCACCCCCAAACCGATGGCCAAACCGAGGTCGTCAATCGGATGATTGTGCACATCTTGTGCATGTACAATTCTAAGCATCCTTGTACATGGGATGAGAGTCTCCCATATGTTCAACACAATTACAACAGGGTTCTCCATAGTTCCATCGGTCATAGCCCATTTCAGGTGGGTCTAGGATTCCAACCCTTAGGACCCATTGATGTTTCACTTCTTCTTTCCAACGCATAGACAGACTCTTCCCCTGATCAGTCTACGGTCGAAAAAGCCACCAGATTCATTGAGCAGATTCAGCACATCCACCAACAGGTCTAGGAGATTTTTCAAAAATCCAATGCTAAGTACAAGCAGTGCCATGATAAACATAGGGTACCTGTAATGTTCCTGACTTGGCTAGTCTAGGAATTGTTGCTAATGTGTGTGTAGGATCAAAGGTTTACAGCATATAAATGATCATACAAATAATAAACACGACAAAGGACTACAAAGTTTGTATTATGATATCTCTGTGGATTACAAAANGAAGCCCTCTCCATCTGATCAAACACTCTCTGATGACCCTACTCCTCAGTTTTCGCTCCCAGAACTCCAAAACCTCCTTCGAAACTAAATCCAACTATCCCTCCTCATCCAACGGGGGAAGCTCCTCTTATGTGCTAATGAATTGTTCCACTGCCTTTTTTAGGCAAGACACGTGGAAGACATTATGAATCTTTCTCCCCTCTGGAAGATCTAGCTCATAAGCAACCTCACCTACTCAGCGCATGATCCTGTAAGGACCATAAAATCTGGGTTTGAGCTTCTTGGCCCCACTCTTCTTCAGAGATGATTGTTTGTGGGGTTGGAGTCTCAAGAAAACCAAATCTCCAACCTCAAAGTTGTGCTCTATCCTATGCCTATATGCATTTATCTTCTGTCGGTTTTGCATCGTCTACAGGTTCTCTTTCAACAACTTAAGGATCTCCTAACTCTCTATGATCCAATCCTTGGCCTTGGGAGCTCTACTCTCCCCGAAGACCAAGTCTACCAAAGTGGGAGCATCATATCCGTACAATGCTCRGAAGGGTGTCATACCAATGGACATGTGGAAGGTGGTGTTGTAGCAATGTTCTTCTAAATGTAACCACTTTACCCACATTCTTTGTTGTCCTCCTACATAGTTCCTCAAATATCCTTCAACCCACTTGTTGACAATCTCAGTCTGCCCATCTTTCTAAGGGTGATAGCTGGTGCTAGGTGTCAACTCTATCCCCACCAACCGAAACAACTCTCTCCAAAATTTCCCTATGAACCGACTGTCCCTGTCACTGATGATGTTCTTTGGCAACCCATGAAGTCTAAATACCTCCCTGAAGAAAAGCTCAGCTACCTGAACTACGTTGTACTCTATCTGTATGACGTAGAAGTGAGAAAACTTGGTCAATCTGTCGACCACTACATAGATATAGTCCTTACCCTGGACCTTGGGTAGACCAGTGATGAAGTCCATAGATATACTCTCCCATTTCTGCTATGGAATGGGGAGTGGCTGAAGTAGCCCAACTGGAAGAGCATGCTCTAACTTGTTCTACTGGAAAGTCACACACTCACTGACGTGTCTCATAATGTCATGTTTGAGGCCCTTCCATGAGAACCTCTCTCTGATCTGTGTATAGGTTTTGAAAAAACCTTGATGGCATGCTAGAGGTGAATCATGAACTACATTGAGGATCTTCTTCTTAAGCCNCAAGGAAATACTTCAAACTGTTGTGATCGATCTTGACCACGAATTTGTTGCCCACCAAATATTGTCTGAACTTGGTCAAGGAATGCATGATTGCCAACATTTCCTTGTCATAAATGGAGTACAACCTCTCGGGTTGACTAAGATTTTGGCTCTCAAATACAATGGGGTGTCCTCCCTGCATCAAAACTGCCCCGATCCCTTCACCAGATGCGTCACACTCTAGTACAAATGGCAAGGTGAAGTCTGGTAGTACCAACACTGGACAAGTTCCCATGACTACCTTCATGTGATCAAAGGTTTCCTGTGATTTCTCGGTCCATATGAAGGTCCCATTCTTGGTAAGATCTGCCAGTGATGCTCCAAGATAAGAAAAACCCTGGACGAACCGCATGTAATAGCTGCACAGCCCGAAGAAGCTCCTCAATTCTGTCACATTCTTGGGCGTCGGCCAATCCAGAATGGCCTTGATCTTCTCTTGGTGCACCTGTACCCCCTGTGCACTAATGATGTGGCCTAAGTAAAGAAACTATGTCATACCAAACTCACACATGGACTCTTTGGAATATAATGATTGTGCCTCCATGATGCTCAATACCTCATCCAGGTGCCTCATATGCTCTTGCCATGACCGGCGATAGATCAATATGTCGTCGAAGAAAACCAAGATTGATTTCCTTAACTGATCCCTGAATATATGGTTCATGCAAGACTGGAATGTAGCGGGTGCATTGGTTAGCCCAAATGGCATAACCAGGAACTCGAAGTGTCCAAAATGACATCGAAATGTCGTCTTCTCTATGTCCTTCTCTCGGATGCTGATCCGATGATATCCAGAGCATAGATCAATTTTTCAGAAGAAAACTGCCCCATGCAGTTCATCCATCAACTCGTCAATGCGTGGGATAGGGTACCAGTTCTTCATGGTTTTCTTGTTCAAGACTCAGTAATCAATGCACATCCTCATGGTGCCATCCTTCTTCAGAACTAAGACAACTGAAGAAGCGANTGTTTGAGGCCCTTCCATGAGAACCTCTCTCTGATCTGTGTATAGGTTTTGAAAAAACCTTGATGGCATGCTAGAGGTGAATCATGAACTACATTGAGGATCTTCTTCTTAAGCCCTGAATCTGGCACCAAGTAGACTCTATCCTTGTAAAATATGACATCGTCAATGACCCTATACCGATCATCCTATATCTACCCATCCATCACCTCACAAGCGAACGTGTTCTTGGAATATTCCACTAACAAGTGGGATTTTCAATCTGTTGAAATCTCCATCAAAAAACATGTCGTGGGTCTCCTTGATAGTGCATCGGCCACAATGTTCTTCTTCCCCTTGACATACTCTATGTCAAAGTCGAATGCTTGTACCTTCGTCACCCATTTCTGTTGGCACTCACTGAGGTCCTTCTGCTCAAGGAAATACTTCAAACTGTTGTGATCGATCTTGACCACGAATTTGTTGCCCACCAAATATTGTCTGAACTTGGTCAAGGAATGCATGATTGCCAACATTTCCTTGTCATAAATAGAGTACAACCTCTCGGGTTGACTAAGCTTTCGGCTCTCAAATACAATGGGGTGTCCTCCCTGCATCAAAACTGCTCCGATCCCTTCACCAGATGCGTCACACTCTAGTACAAATGGCAAGGTGAAGTCTGGTAGTACCAACACTGGACAAGTTCCCATGACTACCTTCATGTGATCAAAGGCTTCCTGTGATTTCTCGGTCCATATGAAGGTCCCATTCTTGGTAAGATCTTCCAGTGATGCTCCAAGCTAAGAAAAACCCTGGATGAACCGCATGTAATAGCTGCACAGCCCAAAGAAGCTCCTCAATTCTGTCACATTCTTGGGCGTCGGCCAATCCAGAATGGCCCTGATCTTCTCTTGGTGCACCTGTACCCCCTGTGCACTAATGATGTGGCCTAAGTAAAGAAACTATGTCATACCAAACTCACACATGGACTCTTTGGAATATAATGATTGTGCCTCCATGATGCTCAATACCTCATCCAGGTGCCTCATATGCTCTTGCCATGACCGGCGATAGATCAATATGTCGTCGAAGAAAACCAAGATTGGTTTCCTTAACTGATCCCTGAATATATGGTTCATGCAAGACTGGAATGTAGTGGGTGCATTGGTTAGCCCAAATGGCATAACCAGGAACTCGAAGTGTCCAAAATGACATCGAAATGTCGTCTTCTCTATGTCCTGCTCTCGGATGCTGATCCGATGATATCCAGAGCATAGATCAATTTTTGAGAAGAAAACTGCCCCATGCAGTTCATCCATCAACTCATCAATGCGTGGGATAGGGTACCAGTTCTTCATGGTTTTCTTGTTCAAGACTCAGTAATCAATGCACATCCTCATGGTGCCATCCTTCTTCAGAACTAAGACAACTGAAGAAGCGAATGGGCTACTGCTCAGTCTGATGTGTCCCATCACCAACAATTCCTTGATTTATTTCTCTATCTCATCCTTGAACCTCCTAGGATGATGATAGGGGGGGTGATCATAGGTTTGTCCCCCTCCTCGAACTCAATGGTGTGCTCAAACCCTCTGTTAGGTGGTCTCCCTGGTGGAATTGCCTCAAATACATGTTGATGTCATCCCAATAAATTCTTGATCTCTGTATGGTATTGTTGTCGACCTTTTGAATCCTTCTGAGTAGTGATCAAGCATTCTACAGCATATGCTATCTCCCCATATCTGAATATCCTCTCCATCCTCTTGGCTGAAACTGTACTGGGTGCTCTGGTCAACATACCTCTTAGAACAACCTTCTTCCCATCTTGATCTCTGAATCCCATTTCCAAGGTTTGGTAGTTTGTAGTGATTTTTCCCAAGGTAATCATCCACTGAACTCCTAACACCACATCTGTTTCCGATAGGTCAACCACATAAAATGTGTCTCTCAATGTGTAGTTTCCTAACTCCATCTATAAGTTTGGAACTCTGTCTAGAAACTCCATTGTGTGGCCATCTGTTACCGCAACATCAAACCCCTCAAACTCCTCTGTCTGAAGTGCCCGTCTTGATACTAGTAAAGTGTCGATGAAGTTGTGGGTGGCCCCACCATCTATCAGGGCGATTTCTCATTGGCCCTGAATAATCCCTCTAATACGGAGGGTATCATACCTGGGAACACAAGAAAGGGTCTCTATGACTCCTCCCTTTGCTAGTTTCCTCCTGTTAGCCTGCTCTGGCAGTTGTGGGACTACTGGAGGATGGGCTCNGCGTGGGATAGGGTACCAGTTCTTCATGGTTTTCTTGTTCAAGACTCAGTAATCAATGCACATCCTCATGGTGCCATCCTTCTTCAGAACTAAGACAACTGAAGAAGCGAATGGGATACTGCTCAGTCTGATGTGTCCCATCGCCAACAATTCCTTGATTTATTTCTCTATCTCATCCTTGAACCTCCTAGGATGATGATAGGGGGGGGTGATCATAGGTTTTTCCCCCTCCTCGAACTCAATGGTGTGCTCAAACCCTCTGTTAGGTGGTCTCCCTGGTGGAATTGCCTCAAATACATGTTGATGTCGTCCCAATAAATTCTTGATCTCTGTATGGTATTGTTGTCGACCTTTTGAATCCTTCTGAGTAGTGATCAAGCATTCTACAGCATATGCTACCTCCCCATGTCTGAATATCCTCTCCATCCTCTTGGCTGAAACTGTACTGGGTGCTCTGGTCAACATACCTCTTAGAACAACCTTCTTCCCATCTTGATCTCTGAATCCCATTTCCAAGGTTTGGTAGTTTGTAGTGATTTTTCCCAAGGTAATCATCCACTGAACTCCTAACACCACATCTGTTTCCGATAGGTCAACCACATAAAATGTGTCTCTCAATGTGTAGTTGCCTAACTCCATCTATAAGTTTGGAAATCTATCTAGAAACTCCATTGTGTGGCCATCTGTTACCGCAACATCAAACCCCTCAAACTCCTCTGTCTGAAGTGCCCGTCTTGATACTAGTGAAGTGTCGATGAAGTTGTGGGTGGCCCCACCATCTATCAGGGCGATTTCTCATTGGCCCTGAATAATCCTTCTGATACGGAGGGTATCATACCTGGGAACACAAGAAAGGGTCTCTATGACTCCTCCCTTTGCTAGTTTCCTCCTGTTAGCCTGCTCTGGCAGTTGTGGGACTACTGGAGGATGGGCTCCTACCGGTGTCGGTGGTCTACGGGGAGGTTGCTCCTCTGCTAGTGCCAACTCCTTCTCTAAACTAGTGGATCCATTTTCCTACTCCTCCTCCTCACTGTCCACGATGTCTTTTGCTACCTCAATATAATGAATCTCTCCCTTTCCCATGCACCTGTGGCCTAGGACCCAAGGATCTCTGCAACTGAAGCAAAGCTTCTTCCTCATAAGCTCTCGCCTAGTCTCATCATCCAACTTCTCCTGGCCCTTCCATTCTCTCTGGAATGGCTTCCTGTCTCGATCCCTCTAGGGCACAAATGGTTTGGAGAAAGTTTTAGTCTTTGGCACTAAGTCTGCTAGATCTCGAGTGCGAAGGATGGCATCCTGCAAAGTGGGAGGCCTGTATGCCTTCACCCATCCTCTCAAAGGATCTATGAGTCCTTCTGTGAATAGCATGATCAGCCTGGGCTTTGATATATCTGTCACTACCACGGCTACCCGCTGAAACTTTGTGATGAATGCCTCTGTTGTGCCAATTTGTCTCAACTGGGCTAGATCCCTGAAGTGTATCTCAGGATCCTTCTTGTCAAACCTATCCATGAGATTATCTATAAACTCCCTATAGGAGGTGATGCGACTGTGACCCAATGTCACCAGTCCATGATACCACCACTCATGTGCCTCACCCTCCAAGTGTAAGGTCACAAAACTGATGGCCTTTGTCTCAGTCATTTGGTTGATCTTGTAATACGTGTCTAGCTTCTGTACCCAAGCTTTGGCGATGCATTTGGACGATCCATTGAAAGAAGGGATGGTGAGTTTCCCAACTTTTCGGATGAAATTGAGGTTATGCCCCTGTTGTTGTTCTGGTCCTCCCCTCTATGGCCCTCTGGGGCAGTTCCTGAGTCTAAGTCCACAGTACTCGACTAAGGTCATGTCTTGATGGAAGTCACGACCCAATGTTGCGTACTACCTCCTATACTCTGCAATGTCGTCAGCATGAGTGGGTGGCCTCTGTGTTATCGATGGCGGTGCTACTACTGGGGGTGCCCTCTAGAAACCAGGAAACAAGGGTTTGGGAATCCTTCTCGCATAGGTGTATGTGCTAGAGGGTGACTGGGGTCTACTTCCTGCTCTCGAGTTCCCCTGTCCTGCATGCGGGACTTGTGTATCTGGAGTGCCCACTCTAGCCAATCTATCAACCACCTGTGTCAAGGACTGAGACATGGTCTGTTGACTCGCTAACATATCGTTGATAACCTGCATGAAAGCTACCTCTGGATCTATGGGGGCCTTTCCACTGCCCTCTGGTTTCTCATATCTATCTCCTAGCATAATCTCTACATCACGCTCTTCCCTTCTCTCTGCTTTTTTGTGTGCCTCTTCCTCTTCCTCTGAGCTAGGAGGAAAAAGGGGAAAATCGAGCCTATGCCTTCTTTCTTGATGTTTGTTGTAAGTGGCATATTCATCACCTACGTGTTCATGGCCCTCTGGGTCTTCTATTGCACTCATTGTCTTTAGTCAAGTGCTGGCAGGACTAAAACTCTGATACCACTGTAATATTCATGATTCCGCTGATCAAGATATTTGCTATTAATCTATTATTCTTTCTTGCAGATCTGATACATTGGGGGTTTCTAGATGTGTTTCATTTGTATGTTTGAGATATTGATGGTTATTACATGTGCATGTGGGTTATTGCATGTGCATGTTGCATTATTATGATTTGATGTTGAGAGTTCCCAGAGGAGGAGGAGAGCCGACCCTACTGTTTTGTGGATTTCTGGAGGAAACCACCACCATTGATCAGTTTCGATGTTGAGAGACACACCCTAGCCCATCAGAGATACCATCCAGGTATTTCACTGTACTTTTCAGGAGTATCCATTACAGAGAGCCCATCTCAGCGAGTGAGGGCGCAAGTTAGTTTGAGGGTTTGGAGAGTTGCATGAGATCTATATCCAGATTGCATTTTCCTTCCAACCCATTTGAGATCCAGCCAGGGCGCTTCTATTGAGCCATCTATCATTGGATTCTGATGGTGGAATCTTGCAGATTGACTCATTCATCCATTTAGTGCGCAACTCTTCCGAATAGACATTTGGTGTTGCATGCAAAGTTTTAAAGCAGATCCGGACAAATCCTTCTGACCCATTTCCTTATTTGGCAAGATGATTTTTTTGAGCCATATAGCAGCAGATTCCATTGGTGGAATCATTTGGGGCGCAACCAATGCTTCAGGAGGTGCGCAAACCCCCCAGGGGTCCAGATCTAGTGCCTTAGAGATCAGATTCGAGATATGGCACTCACCCATTTCAGTCTAGAGGCCAGGGCACTTCTTTTGGATCAATTTCTAGCATATTCTGATGGTCTAAACTTCCGAATGAGTTTTCCAGCTGGTAGCGATTACCGTACTTTGTCGGAATCACATATTTTCGTTGATCTATCCATGCATGCATCAGATCTGCTATCATCTTCTAATCACGATTATTTTTATGTTATTTGATTGTATTCCAGTACTGATCCATGAGATCTGGATGACGTTTATATTCTATATTTTCAATAAGCTATTGTATTTCCATGCTTGAACCATATAATACATGATATTGGGCAGTTGATGTTCTTTACTTCTGCATGCATCCTTTATATGTTGTTTAAACCATAAATATGCAACATGCACATGCAATAACCATCAAGATCTCAAACATACAACTGAAATGCATCCAGAAACCCCCAGTGTATCAGATCTGCAAGAAAGAATAATAGATCAGTAGCAAATATCTTGATCAGCGGAATCAGGAATATTACAGACACCAATTTCAAGTTAGCAACAAAGTCTGGTTACATTTTCATAACGAGCGTCTCATCGGGCCCCATCGAAAGCTTCTCCCACTTTGTTATGGGTCTTACACTATCACCAAGGTTGTGAGTAGCAATGATTTTGAGCTCAACACTCCACCCTTCCTTGGTCTGCGTCCAGTATTCAATGTGGACCTCCTTTGACCATATTTTCCACCATTATTGGACACCTCTGAGATCGTCGAACAACTAGCACCAACAAAGCTCGACCCTGACTGCATGGAACAAGCATCCACTAATCAGATAGTGGACACACAGATCAAGGGCACTCACCAGCAGCAGATCCAACTTTATCGGGTTGTCAAGGCAGGGAAACTCCTACGCCAAGGCCAGTGGCTCACCCGAGGCCAAATCCAGCAGAAGTTTCCTCACCTGATGGAGGAACTCAACATAATGGATACCATTGCTTCCTAAGGGGGGAGGATTGATCCAGGTGGATATTGGTGACCACCCACCTATTCCAACTAGCTCCTTGTGTCTTTTTTTTATTTAGCACATCTTTTTGTACTACTTTATAATTGTGAGTTCTACACTTTTAGGGTTGTCTGAAGCCTCACACATTCTCTAGGTGGATACGGGTGGCCTCTCTCCTAATCCAACTGGCTTATTTTGTAGGTTTTCATGTCAGCACATCTTACTGTACTTCTAGGGCTGTTTTGGGGCCCTAAACATTGTTTTCTTGACTCACCACAGTCAAACTATAGACAAAGTCAGAATCTGGTGGCGGAATGTGTATTTCTTTGAAAGACCTTTCCAACGGGCTATCACCCACCTAAAACGGAGGTCGTATGCAAAATTTACGACCCTAGGAAGTTGAGGTACCAAATTACACCAACTTACCCATAGGGCCCACATGANCTCCTAGCATAATCTCTACATCACGCTCTTCCCTTCTCTCTGCTTTTTTGTGTGCCTCTTCCTCTTCCTCTGAGCTAGGAGGAAAAAGGGGAAAATCGAGCCTATGCCTTCTTTCCTGATGTCTGTTGTAAGTGGCATATTCATCACCTACGTGTTCATGGCCCTCTGGGTCTTCTATTGCACTCATTGTCTTTAGTCAAGTGCTGGCAGGACTAAAACTCTGATACCACTGTAATATCCATGATTCCGCTGATCAAGATATTTGTTATTAATCTATTATTCTTTCTTGCAGATATTATACACTGGGGGTTTCTAGATGTGTTTCATTTGTATGTTTGAGATATTGATGGTTATTACATGTGCATGTGGGTTATTGCATGTGCATGTTGCATTATTATGATTTGATGTTGAGAGTTCCCAGAGGAGGAGGAGAGTCGACCTTACTGTTTTGTGGATTTCTGGAGGAAACCACCACCATTGATCAGTTTCGATGTTGAGAGACACACCCTAGCCCATCATAGATACCATCCAGGTATTTCATTGTACTTTTCAGGAGTATCCATTACAGAGTGCCCAGCTCAGCGAGTGAGGGCGCAAGTCAGTTTGAGGGTTTGGAGAGTTGCATGAGATCTATATCCAGATTGCATTTTCCTTCCAACCCATTTGAGATCCAGCCAGGGCGCTTCGATTGAGCCATCTATCATCAGATTCTGACGATGGAATCTTGCAGATTGACTCATTCAGCCATTTAGGGCGCAACTCTTCCGAATAGACATTTGGTGTTGCATGCAAAGTTTCAAAGAAGATCCGGACAAATCCTTCTGACCCATTTCCTTATTTGGCAAGATGATTTTTTTGAGCCATATAGCAGCAGATTCCATTGTTGGAATCATTTGGGGCGCAACCAATGCTTCAGGAGGTGTGCAAACCCCCCAGGGGTCCAGATCTAGTGCCTTAGAGATCAGATTCGAGATATGGCACTCACCCATTTCAGTCTAGAGGCCAGGGCGCTTCTTTTGGATCAATTTCTAGCATATTCTGATGGTCTAAACTTCCGAACGAGTTTTCCAGCTGGTAGCGATTACCGTACTTTGTCGGAATCACATATTTTCGTTGATCTATCCATGCATGCATTAGATCTGCTATCATCTTCTAATCACGGTTATTTTTATGTTATTTGATTGTATTCCAGTACTGATCCATGAGATCTGGCTGACGTTTATATTCTATATTTTCAATAAGCTATTGTATTTCCATGCTTGAACCATATAATACATGATATTGGGCAATTGATGTTCTTTACTTCTGCATGCATCCTTTATATGTTGTTTAAACCATAAATATGCAACATGCACATGCAATAACCATCAAGATCTCAAACATACAACTGAAATGCATCCAGAAACCCCCAGTGTATCAGATCTGCAAGAAAGAATAATAGATCAGTAGCAAATATCTTGATCAGCGGAATCAGGAATATTACAGACACCAATTTCAAGTTAGCAACAAAGTCTGGTTACATTTTCATAACGAGCGTCTCATCGGGCCCCATCGAAAGCTTCTCCCACTTTGTTATGGGTCTTACACTATCACCAAGGTTGTGAGTAGCAATGATTTTGAGCTCAACACTCCACCCTTCCTTGGTCTGCGTCCAGTATTCAATGTGGACCTCCTTTGACCATATTTTCCACCATTATTGGACACCTCTGAGATCGTCGAACAACTAGCACCAACAAAGCTCGACCCTGACTGCATGGAACAAGCATCCACTAATCAGATAGTGGACACACAGATCAAGGGCACTCACCAGCAGCAGATCCAACTTTATCGGGTTGTCAAGGCAGGGAAACTCCTACGCCAAGGCCAGTGGCTCACCCGAGGCCAAATCCAGCAGAAGTTTCCTCACCTGATGGAGGAACTCAACATAATGGATACCATTGCTTCCTAAGGGGGGAGGATTGATCCAGGTGGATATTGGTGACCACCCACCTATTCCAACTAGCTCCTTGTGTCTTTTTTTTATTTAGCACATCTTTTTGTACTACTTTATAATTGTGAGTTCTACACTTTTAGGGTTGTCTGAAGCCTCACACATTCTCTAGGTGGATACGGGTGGCCTCTCTCCTAATCCAACTGGCTTATTTTGTAGGTTTTCATGTCAGCACATCTTACTGTACTTCTAGGGCTGTTTTGGGGCCCTAAACATTGTTTTCTTGACTCACCACAGTCAAACTATAGACAAAGTCAGAATCTGGTGGCGGAATGTGTATTTCTTTGAAAGACCTTTCCAACGGGCTATCACCCACCTAAAACGGAGGTCGTATGCAAAATTTACGACCCTAGGAAGTTGAGGTACCAAATTACACCAACTTACCCATAGGGCCCACATGACTTTTGGTGTTTCACCTTCTAGGGTTAGGTTTTTAGATGTCTAGGGTTTTGGCATTCATGAGTAATGTGTAAAGGCCCTCTAGAGCCTCATTGTAATCCAGTCTACTCATACGGATGTGCGTAGCAGCCACATCTCTTCTCAGAGATAACTACCACCATTTGAGCAAGTTTCAATTTTGCAATTTTACAGTTTCATCCTATTTCATTATTTAATAGAAGATATTGTTCATTGAATATTTGTGTTATTCCTCCTATCTCAATGTTTATTGTATTCGATTTTTTAATCAGTTCGTTCTGCTCCTAAATCTGGATCACCCACCCTCTTCAAACTCTCTCAATGAGAATTAGGACAAGCCTGCCCAAGTAGTGGGAAACGGAATAGGGATCTGTGAACAACACAATTAAAAATTAAATAGGGTTCAATGTGTTCACATTAATACAAAATCATAAATTGCATGTATGTTGATTATTCAACAAGTTGTGAAAATTGGACAACTAAAATGCTCATATGTGGATATTAGAAAACACATACATAATTCAACCCATCCAAATTTAAACTCGTTGAATCAATTCCTCTATTTACTGGAGATTAATTTAACATATGACCAAACTACAATTAACGATGATAACAACTCTATTATTTCTAAAGATGCAATGATATGTATTTAGATCTAGAACTACAAGAAAATTATCCTCAAATGCATGAAAAAATTACTAACTATAACACATATCAATCCGATGTTTGGTTCATCATTATGAATTAACACCTTCCAACCATTACGAAAAAATTTTGCATACTCTTGTATATCTTCTACTAACATGGAATCTATCTCTTCATCTATTTTGTAAACAAAATTGGCTCGAGAATTGGCCTCAGCTCTCTAACGGTTCAAACCAACATCAACACCATAAAAAATTGAACCTAAATTTTCTCTAATTGCATTCATAGCCTCATTTCCAACATCTGATGTAGCTCGCATATTTGAATGTGAGGCAAATTCCCCTATTGGACGAGATACCAAAGGTCATGGGGGCCTCTGCAATACTGCATTTTGATATTCCTCTTTCCAATCATATGTTCATCATTTATCAACCCTGTAATAATTGGATGGTAGGCTAGTATAATCAGGGTGCATGCCCATAAAGAACTCTGCATAAAAGTGTCTATTAAAATAATGTGGAACCTCATCATTCCACTGCAACATCCCATATGCTGTCAAAAATCTATTATAAAGATGTTTTGCTATGTTGGGGTGCTTAAAATATTGTACCTTCAACATCTTTCACTTTGGCCCCTCTTTGAAATTGAACATAGAAATTGCATCTTCTTTTAAAACTCTACTTTTTACTACTTCTCATTTATCGGAGCCCAACACTTCTGACTTTCATCTCCTCATCAAATCGATAAAACTATCAGTCACTGGCCCCATCTTTTTATATGCATCCATAAAGTTCTACAATGAATGCAAAACAATCTTCAAGCTTTGCTTACTCTTTCGAGGGATATCCAAGCACCTCAAATCATTTTTCATCTTGCTTTTAACACCTAAGCATCATTAGAGGATCATTGCTTCAGTATACTCTTCCCAAGGAAGCTCATCACCAACATCTGAAGGATATGTGGATGTAGGCGTATAATCTTTTGTTTCTTGATAACGCCCCCTGAATCCACCTTCACCCTATTCACCAACATTGGAATCTTCATGATAACCACTATCTATTTTATTATCTCCCCTCGCATTATATGTATCCTCTACATATAAACATTTGAAAGTAATTACAACATTTAACATAACCAAAAAACATAAAAAAAAATTATAAAACACACACACACACACACATATATATATATAACATAAACATAAATACACAAAAATACAAAATCAAAAAAAATTACCAAACATATTTTATTTTCATGGTGTATTCCCTACATTCTCCGATGTTGGAGTATTAATGTGCAACCTATCTAAGAAAGTTGCATCCATATCACTATTTTGAGCACATTCTTTTGATGATCTATTCACAGATTCATTTGATAATCTCTTCCTCTGACTAGATTCTCTTTGGTCACTCAGAGTCTCAGTCAAAGAAGGGGTTCGTCTTCCTCCTTCATTGGATAGCCTAGAGCGTTTGCGAGACATTTTTGGAGACTCTTATCTCGACATCTTGCCTCGGTAGATATCCTTTGAAAAATCATGAATATGAAAGTTCATAAGTTATAGAAACATAAAATGGAAATATAATTTATAAAACAATTTGAAGGCATTTAAGCATTTATAACAACTTCAAAGCATCAAAGACATATATTAAAAAAACTAACAACTATATTTTTTACTATGATGCTATAAATAATGAACATGAAAATATTTAAATATAAAAAAAGTGTAACATGTAGAAGATAATCTATATCTGTGTAAATTGTAGAAGGTAATTTTTAAGATAATCTATGTGTAACATGTTAAAATTTAAGGGAAAAAAATATAGCTAGCTAAAACATAAATATTTATTTTAATTTCTAAACATTAGCTATTTGTATGTTACAATCAGCAAGACATTAAAACTTCTGATCCATAATCTAGTAGCATAAAAATAATAACTGACAAAACATTTACTTAGTTGAAACAAGAAACAATAATACATGATATGTTGTTGTTATCCTCTTAGATATATGCTCAGAAAAAACTTTAAGGGATCATTGATCAAACCCTTAGGGCAGATCTCATCATGACACTTAGAACAAATTACCAAGAAGAACTTTTAGGGTAAAATATCAAAAGACTAACCAGCAACATACACAGGTGGCACCAGCAATAGAAGAGGACAGTGGCAACATATGCAGGGTGGCATCAATAAGGAGATGAGGAGGGTGGCACCGGCAAGGAGAAGAGGAGGATGGCACCAACGAGGAGAACCAAAAACCCCAAACAGAAACGAAGAAGAGACCTACGGGAAGATGGAAAAGACCCTTAGGGGTCATTGAAAACAATAGGTTGGAGAACTAAGCCCACAGTGGCTTAATACACCAAGAAGAACTATCCTAGAGGGGTCACAGCCACTCAACAATCTGAACAAGGAGTCGCAGAAAACCTCAGATCAGAACTCGGCTTAGAAGAGAGAGTGTGTGTAAAGAGTGAGGATAGGTCTCTTTTATATTTTTGGTAGGTAGGTTAGGGTTGGCATATTGGTCCTAACTTTAGGGTTAGGTTTAAACCCTAATAATTAAATAATTTAAAGAAATAATATTTTATAACATAAAACATTAATTGTTAAATCATAAAAGTCAACAAGAAAAAAACAAGTCAAGGAGAGGGGATCCAAAGTCAAGGTGGCTAAATTTCTTTAGGAAGAAGCAAAGAACAAAACCAAAAATACACACAACAATTAAGGGGGATGTAACTTAAGCAAGGGGAGTTTCAAGATAAAGTCAACAAGGTAAGTTCTTCTTTAATGGCAGAATGTCCACATGAGTTTCATGATATAACTTATATTATTTTATCATCCCAACATATGAGGAAGATCAATGATGTGATCATGTCCTTCTTCTTAACTGCTCCTAGGTCTCATGGACCATCCCGGGATAGAAGAGGGTCCCACATTATCTTGTCTTGGTACTTAACCAAGTAACAAAATAAAAGAAGAAAACGTAAATATCCAATGGGTTACCCTCTCTTTTATATGGCCCTAAATAGAACTCATTTTTACATATTTTCTTCAAGGAGAA
>JZKD02S1672826.1:628246-703232 GCA_000966675.3 Picea glauca | reverse complement strand
CAGATCTCTTACACAGGCAAAGAATGCAAGTGTCTTTACAAGAATCAAGATAACACCATCTTTATCTCTTACACATCTGCTCTTTGTGGATGATGTCTTAATTTTTAGTGGAGGGTACAAAAGGGAAGCAGAAACTCTAAGAAACATCCTTTCTCTATTCTCTAAAGCAACAGGGATGTTAATAAATGACAGAAAAACGTCGATCACCACTTTCCTTCTAACAGAAGAAGAAGAGCAAGCACACCTTACTTTTTTCCCCTTCGAAAGAAAGAAGTTGGATGATGGACTAAAGTATCTGGGTTTTAACCTAAAACCCAATGATTACAAAAAAGAAGATTGGAAGTGGCTTCTGAAGAAATTGGACAAAAGGTTAAATACTTGGAGTCACAGATGGTTGTCAAGAGCAGGAAGATTAGTCTTGGTAAAATCAGTATTGGAAGCTATCCCTGTGTATTGGATGTCCCTATCCTGGATTCCTAAAGGAATTCTAGAAGCTGCAAGGAAACTCTCTTCAAAATTCCTTTGGAGTGGGAAAAAGGTCCTTGGGTTCGATGGGATAAAATTGTTACCCCAAAGGCGTTGGGAGGGTGGGGTATGAAAAACATCTTCTTTTTCTCTAAATCTTTGGTAGCTAAGGGAGGGTGGTGACTTATCAACACTTCCAGTCTATGGACTAAGGTCATGGTCCAGAAATATGTTGTACCAGTACCTCTTGAGGCTTGGATAAGAAGCCAACAAAAAAACAAGAAGGGAGCCTTGGTGATCTGGAAAGATATACTAAATGCCTTCCCACTCATTGAAAGTGGTCTAGCTTGGAAAATTGGAAATGGAAACCACTTCAGAATAGGGAAAGACCCATGGCCATGAAGTGAAAGAAATCACTTACTTACAGAGAGTTTAATCCAGAATTTACACTCTCTGGATATTATTTTCCTAAGCTCACTGGAGGATTCCAACCGCTCAAATTATTGGTCACAGGGTTGGAAGGACCCACTTAGTCTGGGCCTCAGAGAAGAAGAAACGAATGAGATGGAAAGATATATCTACTATTTAAAAATCTCATAGATTAGACTTTTGAACTCCGAGGATGATTTGATATGGGATTCATCCCCCTCAGGGAACTACACTCCCAAGATGGGCTATCTAAAATTAACTCTGATCTGGGTCCCCTGGAGCCTGGTTGGTGGTGGAGGAAATTGTGGAAAGTCAAAATCCCGGAAAAAACTAGGCTTTTTATGTGGAATGTCCTACAAAACAAGGTCCCGACGTGGGACAACCTACAAAAGAGGAATTTTATTGGACCTGGTTGGTGCACACTTTGCAAATCCAAAGGAGAATCTTCATTACATCTCTTCTTAAACTGCAATTTCATTATCAAAGTATGGAAGTAAATTTCCAGACTTTTAACTCTACATTGTGTCTGGGAAGGAAGGGACTTGGATCTTGCCTGGCATTCTTGGTGGAAAAAGAGAGACTACAAACTCTTTAGAGCTCTGCCCCTCTTGGTTATATGGGGTGTTTGGCTTGATCGGAACTCCAACATTTTCAAAGAAACTACACCCTCACCCGAGCATACGGCAGCAGTTTGTGTTGCTCTGTTGCCTAGTTTCTCTCCACATAGTACTAGCCCATCCACTAGACAACCTCAAGATGTGATGATTGACAGTACCTCCCCTAGGGGTTTTTTTGATGGAGCTTCACAACAAAATCTCTGTGGGGGAGAAGGAATTCTTTATCTCTCACTTTCACACTATTTTATCATGACTATTGGTATCGGGGCAGGAACAAATAACTTTGTTGAATTATTGAGCCTCAAACTACTCATTGTATTTGCTATTGAAAAAGGCTTCTAGAATTTCAAAGTTTATGGGGATTCATTAAATGTCATAAACTTGATAAAAGGCACACATAGATGTTTAAATACAGGACTTGCTACATTGGTGGAAGACATACAACGTTTGCAGACAAATTTTGACTCTCTTGTTTGCCAACATGTCTACAGGGAAAACAATAAAGAAGCAGACCAGAGGTCAAAAGAGGGGATTAACATGGCTATGGGCCAGTGGAAAATAATCGAGTACCAAAATGAACAAGCAAATGAATATTTGCATAGGTCTTTTTTGGATTAATAAAAAGCAGGAATGTATATGGAAATTCAATGATTAGTAACAATTTTGTATATATATTATGCATACTATATGCAGACAGTACCAAGGAGATTAATAGAAGCACACTCATCAGAATCGGATACAGCATTTTTGTGGCCAATCAGCATACATAAGATTTCATGTAAAACAATATATAACCTCGGCTATAGAAAACAATGTAACGGAATACACCAAGAGGTGTATCTGCAGAATGTAATTTTGTTCTTAAAGTAATAAAATTACGCTTTTTTTTTCCAAGGAAAAAAAAATATGTTTCAAATCATTAATATGTCAACCAGGATTCATAATCAACAGAGTTGTTACACTATGTGTGTCAGAAACAGGTGATCTTAATCTAACTGAGAAACATACTACTTCTAAATCTTAAAGCTTTGTTTCAATCCAAAGACTAATCACACCTTAAAGGAACAAAAATCCTTCTATCTTCTCCTAAACTAAATCTTTATCATTCAAAAGAAAGGTTTAATCTTTACCATTCAAAAGAAAGGTTTAACAGAGAACATACTTGTAGAATTCAACAAATGACTAATACAGAAGAAAAAAAAAAATCCCACTTATTGGCTCATGAAACATAAATGAGGGAATCATATCCTCTTTCTGTAATGCTTGATCTTTTACCAATTCTATCTACTGCTCCACCCTTCAATCAAATCACACAAATAAACTCAAACTCAAACACACTCTAAAAATATTACTACTTTTAGAGAACTGACTAGTTTAATAGACCATGAACAGAAATCCATTTATTTGTCCATGTAATGAAAAAGATGGATTATCATATTGCTATGGTACTAACACACTTTTACAATTTAAAATAAATGACAGATTCATAAATGGAGAGGATCACGCTTCAAAAATGTAACTAATTTAACATTACAACCTACTGAAAGTAAAACACTTATAGTTTTTGTACACCACACTCATCATACATTAATTCATATTCAATTCAAACCAAAAAATGGAATTATGCTAAGTACAGGATGAATAAATATTAAGTACAGGATGATCGTAAACCAGTATCGGATCACACCACACCAATACATGAACCAAATATATGCTACAATTTTACAGTAAGCTCGCCAAGTTGGACCAGTGGGCCCTGACCAATTCCAATAGGGAAGCTTAGAAAGTTCACAGAATGCTAGAATTCAAAGAACGCACACAACCATCACTGCAATTCACATTACATTTGAAGAAAAAATCACAGAAAATGTATATTCATAAACTTAATTCTTCAGCATAACAATATCTGTAATTATTCTTCACCATTTGTTCAGTGACCTACATGCCCTCTTTATAAGAGAAACAACATGATACAATCGAGGTAATAGATAATGTAAAAATAAATGTCAAGTCTAATACATGATTTTCTCGTTGTGAAAGTTACTTCATCCTCATGACACAAATTACATGAGGATCAAAAGAATATTGTATGGAATCAAAATAAGTGATCCCATTCACCAACTGAGTCCTTGAACTTATCGAAATATCCATTCAGTTGATTGCGTTCAGATTTGTAGATTTTGGTACCGGGTGGTTGTTGACGCAGGTACATGATGACCTAGAATTTTCTAGTACTGGATGGTTCTGGACATTCTGGTATCGGATGGTTCTGGACGTTCTTGTACCAGACGGTTTCTAGAACATTCTGGTACCAGATGAGTTGAATCGCGAGTACCAGATGACATGGAGTTTGGGTACCGGATGCATGTCTGGCGAGTACCGGATGACCTATCTTGCTATGATTTCCACAACAATTTTGTTAGATGGAATAAAGCATGTAGATAATTGTGTTAATTATCAATAAACCATACAAATCATAGGCTTAACGTTAATTACCTCTTGTACACCAAAGAACATTCAAATGGGTATACCATCAAGCAAAAGGGATGAATTCATGGTAGTTTTAGGGCAACATAATCAATATAAGGTGCAAAAGTAAGATAATTGTGGATGTCAAAAAGGAGACCCAACATTTCCCCCGTGCCTTATCCATTGCATGTCCTCATTCAGCAATGGTCTTCAAATTTTCAAAATTGTGTCGATTCAACTTGAGTTAACCATCTGTTGCTTGGGCTAAGATGTTCATCCATGAAGTTCCATATTTCTTCAGCTCTTTAAGTTCTCTTTTGAGTACTCTGCAATGTAACATATTCCTTTTAGCCTATGTTTCCCACTTTCTACCCAATTGAACAACCTTCCTAATTTTTACAGTGAGACACATCTTGCCTCAACTTCTCATTTTGTTTATGAAGCCTATGTATCATGATCTTCAGATGTTGTTTAGTTAGAGTGCAAAGGGGTTATTCCTGCTTCCTACCCTTTTTCTTATCCTTGCACCCAAATGATAACTCTTTTAAATTTTTTGCAACAAGCTCCTTTGCTACATTAATCTCCTGAATAGGGTCATCCCCTGCCTCTTGTAACGCTGGAATATCAATGGGTTCCTCTTGCAAATATGGGAGAGCAGGGAAGTCTATTTTTTTAATCATACTCCTAGTGGTCTTGCGGGTAGGCTCTAGACTGACAAGGGATTTTTCTTCTAATACCTCCAAAGTTTGAATGTCGGACACCTCATCCTCTTCCTTAAATAACCATCTTTCTTTGTTTTTATCGATGGCTCAGGATTTTGTTTTTCCTTGGTTTTACTCTAAGTAGATGGTTTGGTACTAGACTCTCGTCTGGTACTAATCTCTTCAGGAGTCTTACTATTAATTCGTGTCTTGACTTTTGACTCAGGGGTTTCTGACACTTTGATTACCTTTTTCTGTTTTGGTTTGTTGTTATCCCCAACATCTTCAGCCTTATTACCCAGTCGTTTCTTCTTGTTTTCACTACTTCTCATATTTTCTTTAGACTCTTTACTACCCTTTCCCTTCTTTTCGTTTGCTATAGACTTAGGGGTTTCTTTAGTAGGGTTTGTGGTATTCTCTTCTAAGGTAAAATCACGAGTAATGAATTGTTTCCAGCTACTTCCTCGTTTCTTTAATTCAGAGAAACCCAATAATTTCATTAAGACATGGTGATAGAGACATGTCTCCATCTTCTTGGAAGTATATCTAACCCCTCTAGCCATATTACTTAAAATCATTCATAAAAAGTACGGAAAATTCAACTTTGGACCTCCTTCAAAATGCAGTAGTAATCTTAAGTGGTAAAGGAAGGTAATAGCATACCTACCTTCACAAGTCAGAAATCTCTGCAGGCTAACAATCATGGCGCAATACTCTGGTTTAATCCACTCGCAAGGAATACCTTTGGTCCAATTTGGATTTGAATGCTCAGGCACTAAGAACTACTGACAAAGTTGTCGGTCAATTACCATGCCCTTAAAGTAATTTCCATCCTCTAATCGCAGGTTAGTTGCCTCTGATATGGAAGCTTCATTCCCCTGTAGTGTCATACTCCCCAATTTAACAGTCTCACCATCATAACTCTACGCAAAGGCTTGGAACATTTCATCATGGTGGCCTCGAAATTGTTCTATAAATGATACCCACCAAGCATGTTCAAACTTTTCTCTACACGCTTTATTTTCCTCCATCTCTCGAAATACCATAAACACGGGTTCATGGCAATCAACCCCCATGCTTGTCTTAGGAGAAATTCTCAGTTTAATGCAGTGAATCAAGGTCTCTCTGATAGGAGGGTTTTGTACCAGAACATAGTGTTAATGTTTTAGTAGCTGCAGGAGGATCTTTCCCTCCTATATGACCTTTATTAGATGAGGAGAATATTCTGGAAGTAAGATATCCATTGGACAGATGTTGAAATACCCTAGAAGAGAAGTCGGCCCATAAGAATAAAGTATAATGAAAAGACACCTTCCCAGAAGAGAAGTCGGACCAACTAAAAGGACAGGAAGACTATAAATAAGGAGGCACCTTAGCTCATGTGTTCACTCACTCACACTCCTCGAGCTACAGAGAAGCAAGGCGCAAGTTTGGAGGAGGTGACACAGTAGCTGCAAATGCACAGTTTATTATTGCTCAGTCTTTTGGTATATCTCTCTTGTGTGCTACTCCTTGAAGAGGTGCGCTACCTTTGTATGGTGTTGTTACTACAACTGGGGTGGTATTTTTGGTTAATCTAGCACTTGTGCTAGGGTTTATCTAATTGGACTTGCTTTGTGAACGGAATCTATCTAAGAAAGGTTGTTTGGTTTTTCTCCCATTTGGTGTTTTCCCAGGATAAATCTCTTGTGTTCTTTTTTGTCTCTTGTTTATGTTGCTACTACTCAATACATGATATATATGTTAATGGTAACGAAGTAAAAGAACACTAGTAACATTAATGCTCTGTAAATAAGGAAAATCCAACATGGTATCAGAGTTGGTTACCTTAAGAATAGTTTAACCACTTGAAGGAAGATCGGTACAGTGGCACCTTGCAGCTGCAATACTTTGTCAAGCTCATTAAGCAATATCCCAAGGATGTTGGGAATAATTCCTTCATAGAGTAGTGTGCCCTAACCTAGCGCACCCCCTGAAACCCTCAGCATGCAGTTTGGTGAAGATTGAAAAATCGAGGTTTTTCAGTGCTAGGGTTTCTACCAGTGAAAATGTCAACCAGTATGAGAGTTGAGGATAGATTGGATGGAGAAAATAACTTCAAATCCTAGAAGCATAGAATACAACTCATTCTAGAAGAGAATGAATTATTGGATCACATCAAGAAGATGCTTCCAGAACCCGAAGATGAAGAAGCAAAGGCAAAGTTCAAGAAAAATGAGGTCAAGGCCAAGAGAATCTTGACAGACTCAATCAAGGATCACCGGATACCCAATGTATCAGAACTAAAGACATTGAAGGAGATGTTTGATGCCCTAACCAGACTTTATGAAAGTAATAATACTATTCGAAAGCTTACTTTGAGGCATCAACTCAGAAACATGACAATGAACAAGTTAGAAACAATGGTCAACTATTTTATGAAGATCTCGCGGATCAAGGATCAGTTAAAAGATATTGGAGATCCAGTAGAATATGTTGAACTTGTGACCACCACACTCAATGGATTCCATCCCTCATGGGACCCATTTGTCCAAGGAATTTGTGCACGAAGGAGATTGCCGAAGTTTGACAAGTTATGATCATATTGCACTCAAAAGCAATCCAGGCTGATATCCAAGCACAAAATAATAATGAGGATGAAAATCAAGCACTTGGTTCCCAAGTGAGGAAGAGAAAGAAAAGGGAATATGGCATCCCAAAGAAATCTAAGAGACCTTGTTACAAGAAGGATGTGTCAAAGATCAAATGTTACAGTTTCCAGAAGTTGGGACACTATGCCTTTCAATGTCCAGATAGAAATGAAAAGGAAAAGAAGAAACACCATGTACATGCAGCAGATGAAGATGCAAAAGAGCACTCAAAGGCATCAAAGGATGAAGAATTTGTCTTTTATATAATGGTGTTTCCATGCATATGAACGATAGAAGGAAACTCAAGCAGGACAACAACGCTAGACTCCAAGTTTTCATATCAGGTTTTATATTTTATATTGTTGTTGCTTAAGTAAGTATTGTACCTAGGATAGCAGTCTTTATAGATTTATTATATGTTATTGCTATCAAATGTTTAGGTACACCTGAATACTATCGGTATGACTACCATTAAGAAAATGCTCATTGTTCATTATTAATGATATACTTATCTGCAAGATGAAATTAATATCCTCTAGGAGATGTTCTTGATTACTAACCACTCCATGGAGGTTACAATAGAAATTTTGTTATTGTCTCTTGTTATGAGCAAAACACGGGTGATAAGTCTGAGAAGGAGCTATGATGACAGTTGTAGGAGGAAACTATTTAGATAGTCTCTAGCCGAGACATAGAATTGTGTACATGAACGTACACACCCATGTGAAGAAGATGACAAAGAAGAGTATATCTTATGGAGATTGACTATGAGAAGCAGAAGGCTCCAAAGATGATCGTACATCTAATTTGACCATTCTTCATATCATCAGAAAGAATCAGTAGTGTCATAAGGGCCCTACCTAGAAACAATGCAGTAAAACTAGCATGTTCCTGTGATATCTTGCATAATGCAAAGGAGATACAGATACATGGCGTTGATAAGCCATACTATGAAGAGAAGTAGATGACTCCACCAGTGGTGAGGCGGGTGGCCCCACCAAGTACCATCTCCGAAGGAGCTATATTTCAGAGGGAGTAAACCCTCAGGATCCAGTAGGGAGGAGCAACCTCCCAACACATTCCATAGGATATCAGACTTCAGAAGAAGTCAAAAGATGCAATGAAAGCAGGTGGCTCTGGAGATCATATAGACTTAGAAGGATTCAAGTTTCATAGGGAGCATGCAGATTCAGAGTGAGCATGATCTTAGAGAGAGTCAGTGGCTTAGAGAATTTCATTCAAAAATTGTTTCTTCTCAGATTCATATAGGAGAGAGAGACGTCTTCCAGGACTGACAGACAGGTGCCATGAGTTGAGGAGGCTAGATCGGAGCTTCAGAGGCTTCTAGAGGATGTGAGATATCTTGGGAGGATTCCCTTGTCTCTATAGACCTTGCTGCAATGATAGAGGAGGACTCCAGTCAGAAGGATTGGGATAAAGATTTTTCCTTTGTTCCAGAAACCACACATGTTTTCCAGCTATGTGGCGTTGATGAGAAACATCATTGATTTAGAACCTTCCACCATTGAAGAAGTTGTTGAGAAGTAGAAATGGAAGGATTCCATGATGGAGTAGTATCATTCCATCGTGAAGAATGATGTGTGAGAAGTGGTTTTGAGACTAGAAGGGAAGTCAATATTGACTTACAAGTTGATCTATAAGATCAAGCATGTTGTAGATGGTAGCATAGAGATGTACAAAACTTGATTTGTGGCCTGAGTATTCTCCCAGCAAGAGGGAGAATATTATGATGAGACACTTGATCGGGTAACCAGAAGAAGTGTACATAGAGCAACCACAATATACATGAGAAGGAGTCTCATGTCTACATATTGAAGAAGGCTTTGTACGGGCCTAAGCAAGCACCCAAGGCATGATATACCATATCAGACAGTTATTTGATGGTTTCCCATTGATTCTACATGTGGATGACCTATTTCTAATAGAATATGAGTATCTCATAGTTGGGTGCAAGAGGGAGCTCACTTCAGAGTTCGAGATGAAGGATCTAGGTATGATACATTACTTCTTGGGATTGGAAGTGTGGTAGAAATCAGATGAGATTTTCCTTAGCCAAGGAAAATATACTGTTGAGATTCTACAAAGATTCAGGATGATGGACTGCAAGTCCATGACCACACCCATGACAGTAAATCTGAAGCTCTTGAGTAACAAATCTTCAAATTTGGTGTATCCCACGATGTACAAACAGTTGATTGGATCATTGGCATACCTGGTTAACACCAGGCCAGACATATTCTTTGCAGTGAACACCTTGAGTCAACGCGTGGTTGAACCTAGACAAGTACATTGGCAGCAAAACATATGTTGAGGAACCTTCGTGGTATAGTTGGATATGGATTGAGATATGTCTCAGGTGGATATCTGAAGCTATAGGGATATATAGATTCTGACTGGGCGGGGAGTGCAGTGGATCAGAAGAGTACTTTTGGATGTTGTTTCATTCTGGGATCATGCATGACCTCATGGTTAAGAAGAAATCATAAATCAGTGGCACTCAATACATCAAAAGAAAATTACATCGCAACAAGCGTGGAAAGTCGTGAAGCAGTGTGGCTCCAGAAGTTGCTAGCTCGGATATTTGATCTAGAATTGGAGCCAACTTTGATACATTGTGACAATCAAAGTTGTGTGAATCTTACCAAGAACCCTATATTCCATAACAGATCTAAGCATATATAGATCAAATATCATTACATATGGGACATGGTGGAAAGAATATTTGTGGAGCTCCAGTACATATCCACGGACGAGCAGATAGCGGACATTCTCACTAAGCCCTTGTCAAGATTGAAGTATGAGTACTTTAGGGACCACCTTGGAGTGTTGTTGAATGTCCACCCTCATTGAGAGGGAGGTGTGTCATTTCTTCTCATGTCGACTAACCCCTCTGGCCAAGGGTTTCTTGGATTAATCACGTGAGGTAACTGAGGGGGTAATGCACTGTCAAACTGCTGAGAGAAGAAATATCACACACGTAGTTGTAAGACTATGGCAGAGACTATGTGACTCCGGACATTAGTTGTATGCTAATTCGGTGGTTGTGTACCACTGGCGGAGATTGTGTGCCTTTGGACACTATTTGTGTGCTACTACAGTGGATGTGTTCCACTAGTTGAGTCTATGTGACTCCAGAAAGTAGTTGTGTACCACTAGCAGAGACTATGTGTCTCTGAATAATAGTTGTGTGCTACTACGGTGGATGTGTTCCACTGGTAGAGGCTATTTGACTCCAGACAGTAGTTGTGTGCTACTTCGGTGGTTTTGTACCACTGGCGGAGACTATGTGTCTCTGGACAATAGTTGTGTGCTACTACGATGGATGTGTTCCACTGGTGGAGGTTGTGTGACTCCAGATAGTAGTTATGTGCTACTTTGATGGTTGTGTACCGCTGTTGGAGAATGTGTGACTCTGGATAGTAGTTGTGTGCTAATACGGTGGATTTGTTCCACTGGCGGACGCTATGTGACTCTGGATAGTAGTTGTGCGCTACTTTGGTGGTTGTGTTCCACTGGTGGAGGTTGTGTGACTCTGGACAGTAGTTGTGTGCTACTACAGTGGATGTGTTCTACTTGCAGTGATTGCGTGTCACTGGATAGTAGTTGTGTACTACTTGGTAGTAGTTGTGATCTATTGGATGGAATTGTAGTAGTTGTGTGCTATTATTTGATTGTCATGGAAATTACCAGATCGTTTGGATGTAGTTGGGTTCTATCGTTTGATCGCAAATACTGTTCCTGATGATTCAAGCTAATGAAGGAATCGTATCAGTCGTGTTCCTGCTAGCAGATTGTAGAGTAGTCAATGGACTACCAGATGAAGACATCGTGAAAGATGCATCCCTAGATAAGAGGGAGTGTTGGTGTTTTGGTAGCTGCAGGAGGATCTTTCCCTCCTAGATGACCTTTCTTAGATGCAGAGAAGATTATGGAAGCAAGAGATCCATTGGAAAGATGTTGAAATACCCTAGAAGAGAAGTCGGCCCATAAGAATAAAGTATAATGAAAATACACCTTCCCTGAAGAGAAGTTGGCCCAACTAAAAGGACAGAAAGACTATAAATAAGGAGGCGCCTTAGCTCATTTTTTCACTCACTCACACTCTCCCATCTACACAGAAGCAAGGAACAAGTTTGGAGGAGGTGACGTAGTAGTTGCAACTGCACAGTTTATTATTTCTCAATCTTTTGGTATCTCTCTCTTGTGCGTTATTCCTTGAGGAGGTGTGCTACCTTTGTATGTGTGGTTGTTGCAGCTAAGGTGGTATTTCTAGTTAAGCTAGCACTTGTTCTAGGGTTTATATGATTGGACTTGCTTTGTGAATGGAATCTATCTAGGAAAGGTTGTTGGGTTTTTCCCCCATTTGGGGTTTTCCTAGGATAAATCTCGTGTGTTCTTTTATGTCTCTTGTTTATGTTTCTATTGCTCAATACATGATATATATGTTAATGGTAACGAAGTAAAAGAACACTATTAACACTAATGCTTTGTAAATAAGGAAAACCCAACACAGAGTAGAAGGTCTTACAGAGTAACAGAATTGGTAGAGTAATGGCGATGAGCAAGATAACGAACACGCTCAACAAAGGTAGGGTAATGACAAAGGTTCATTACACTGTAACGGTTATAATGACGCTCATTTGAATGGATACGCCATTCAGAGGAGCATTTTTTATCATAATTTTCAAATTATAGTCATTATGGGAAAGTAGTACAAACAACGTGCTTGGGTATGTGGAGTCATGAGTAATAGATTAGATTCGTTAGTGATTTGACATCGAGTCTTATCCAATCTGTTGTGGAAAATAATTAGGAGAAAGGGTCAGATGTGACTCTATTACTTAACCAAGATATTTCACAAATTACTTTTGACTCATAGGTATCTTAGCTTTATTACCTTTAAAACTAAAAAAAAATGATATAATTATAGTTTGGATCCATTTGAAGAAAGGAACATATAAATGAATACACCCCAAGATGATTAACTTGTCTCTTATCCAATTTTATAGGGATAAATATCTTCTTGCTTAGGTAGGGTGAATTATATATACTGAGGGTTCCACGTTTATGCAAACCTATTTATTTTTAAATATAGAACCCTAAAGTGGATACTGGAAGGTTCTTAAGAACATTAGCCAAGAGATATAAAGATCATCATAATGATTGCTTCAGAATGAGACCCAAGGGTTTCTTTTTTTGTTGTTTAGTTTTAGGTGTGACAATTTATGTTTTCAACTCCCCTTACCCGGCATAGCCCTGCTGCCAGCAGGCCTGTTCAGTACCCCGGTGGGTTTACCTTAGTACCATACAAGCATGGCCCCACTGTCAGTAGGCATGTTCAGTACCCCGGAGGGTTCACTTGTATTTCTTGACACTTCCTTTTATTATATTACCCAAAATATTTGTAATGATGTATACTTCTTACTAACATCTTTAGAGTATAAGGAAGGCAAGTGGTACGAGAGTGTTTTAGATTTATTAGGCACATAATTAATTATTTGTATTTAACCCAAGGGTGACATCATCCACATTAGTCTTAAATCTCAGTTATTCAATGTATAATAGAGCATCTTAGATAATGACTAAGAGGTCCTTCTAGTTAATCCTATTAAGGTTCTCATGAAATTCTATTGAGGTTTTACAAGAGTGGTCCACTACATGAAGTTTTTCATCAATACCGCCTAAGAAAAGCTTGTAAAGAGAAACTTGGATAAGGACTTGCTGAATCAACTAGGTTAGAATTATTCGTAATGGTGTCACCTCTTTTCAATGGATATTTCAATTATTAATCACTTTTTCATAATGATGAGGTAATAAGGTAGGTTCATCGATGATCATATGGACCAAAATGTGAAAATCTCTCTTTAAAAGATAACCATGATGATACACTTAGGGGTGAGTGTAATGATTTAGGAGGAGGGTTTACATAAAAGAACAGAATAGTTTAGCACAAGACTTAAATGATTCTTTGATAGAAAGAACAGAAAAATATTGGCTCATACCTCCAATTACCTGAAGTGGAAATAGTGTCAAGTACAGATCAAAGATCATATCACTTTGGCATCAGTATCGTATTGGTACTGGAACAGGTTTTCTTAGTACCGAAACAGGTCTTTTTTAGTACTGGAACAGGTCTTTTTAGTACTGAAACAGAAAGTATCGAATGCATTTGATAAGGTACCTTCTCTTATGTGGTCGTCACACTAGAAATTATAGGCTTTACACTATGGTTGACATCCCCTTAAGTTGTGAAAGAGGCCAAGTTGTTGGAGTATCCACATGTAGTCACAAAAACCTGAAAATGATAAACAAGCAAAATTAGGTTTTAGTTTTGCAATAATTCTTAGTCCCAGCAGTCTAACAAGCTTCCTTTTAGATCCAACCATACCATCAAACATGTGAACACTTCCATGTTATTATCAAAACAAGATCTAATTATTATTATTCCAAAAATGTGTCCAAGGAAAAGGAAACTTAATGAGACTCCTTGCGATGAATAATATACAATGAAAAATCATGATTAGTTCAATTCGAAAACTCACACAACCCACATATATACATATATGTACAAATCTGAATTATGTATCAAAGACTTACAGTGATGGGTCAACAGGGGGAAGATTCCTCGTACTTACCAACCGCATTTCAAAACTCTAAAGAATATGCCTGACAAAATCCTCTTTGGACAAGGGCTTATGATATGCCTTCAAGCGGTGTCCATTTACCACAAATGAAGTTTGATTTGCATCGATGTTTTTTATCTTGACCGAACCATTTTCATAGATGTATCTACTTCATAAGGCCCCAACCACCGGGTTGACAACTTACCTTTAAAATTTTTAAACCTATTGTCATACAATAAGGCCCAATCACCTGGCTAAAAGGACTTTTTCTTAATAAACGTGTCATGCCAATTAGTCCTTCGATCTTGAGTCAGCATGGTCCTTTGAAGAGAATTTTTCCCAATCTCATCAAGTTCATTCAGTTGCATTAATCTCTATTTTTGTGCCTCATCTAGATCCATTCCTAATTGCATGGTTGTTCTAAAGGTTTTTACTTGAAATTCTATGGGAAGTAAAACCTGCTTCCCATACACCAATTCATAAGGGGTATGGCACGTTGTATTTCTCTAGGTTGTTCAGTAAGCCCATAAGGCTTTAGGTAACCTATCATCCCAGTCTTTATGGTGCAGCTAAAGTGTTTTTGTGAGAATGGCCTCTATCACCTTATTGGTTGACTCCACCTGTCCATTTGCTTGGGGGTGGTAAGGTGTAGATTTTTGGTGCTTGATCCAATATTGTTTTGTGATAGCTTTGACCAGATTAGAAGTAAATTGGATCCATTGGTATGTCACTATCTCTCTAGGCACACCAAAATGGGTAAATATTTCTTCAAATATAAAATCAACAACGGACTCTTCATTTGTAGAATACAAAGATTTAGCCTATACCCATTTTGTCACATAATCTGTACAAACCAATATGTATCTTTTCCTTGTAGACATAGGGTTGAATGGTCCTACAAAATATAATGCCTATTTTTCAAAAGGTTCGATTACTACATGTGCTTGAATAGGCATTTCGTCGGCTGAAGTTGGCTTCCCCATCCTTTGGCACTCATCACGACTAGCCACATACTTCTTTACATCTTTAAAAATGGTTGGCCAGTAGTAGCATGACTGTAATATTTTGTATGTTGTCCTCTTTTCAGCAAAATTCCCACCACATGGCCCATCATGGAAGGCTCTAAAAATTTCATGCATTTCATCTTCCCTCACACACCTTCTAATCACCAAGTTAGGTCCAGTGCGATACAAACAGTCATCATGCCACATATAATTACCACTTAGTTGTATGATTTTATGTTTTTCCCAAGAGGAAGGATTTTTAGGTACTTTCCCTGTCACAAGATAATTAGACACATCTACATACCAAGGAACATAAGTAGAGATAGAAAACAAATCCTCATCATGAAAATTATCATTAACTGGTGTATTTTCTCATGTATGCATAAGTATAGACAGAAAATCAGCAACAAGATTATCTCTCCCTGGTCTATCAGAAAATCAGTTTGTTCCTGAAAAAAACCTTTTCAATTTTTTTAAAATTCATCTCCATCTTCTCTGAAACCTCGCCCAAAATTAGTGACTAAAACAGGAAATCATTTATTGTGAAATTATGAAAAATAGACCTCAAAGATATATTCAAATCTCTCAAACTGTGATAGTTGTTGTAAAACGGAGAGAGGTTTTTCTAAATCAATCTGTTCCTGAGAAAAAACTTTTCCATTTTTTTGAAATTCATCTCTAGTTTCTTGGAGAATGTTCCCAAAGTTGGTGTCTAAAACAGGAAAAAACAACAAGCTACAGGAGGGTTTCAATAGCGCCTTTCTTTTCATGCAGATTTTTTATATATGTTTTGTTGATGCATCCTATAGCTCTTTTGTCTCTGGAATGTAGTCAAATCCTTGATTGATCTCAACCTTCTCTAGATTGTCTTTAAGAGCATTCAAATGGTCTCATTTCAAAGAGGACTTAAACTAAGTTTTTTTGCTACTCTAGTTTTATATCTGCTAGGATAATTCACCACTGGTTTAGTTTTTCCTAACTTGCTCAATTTCTTACCTTTACCATATGCAACAGGTTCATCTTGTTTCTATGTGGATTGTTTAAGCTTATGTTTTGTTGATCCTCTGGCATGGATTCCTTTGCAATCTTCATGCTCATCTTTTGGAACAAGGAACTCATCCTAAGTTTAAATATCCAATTCTAACTTTGTTTTTAGTTTCTTTTTATGTGTTCTAATCAGCTTGGCTACAGGGAAAAATTTATTTAAATCCTCGGTCTAATGTTGTAACTGTAACTTTCTTTTGTTGGATCGACTTATTCTGGATACAAGGGAATTTTATTTCACTGTAAAAACAAGAATTTTAGGAACCTTTTTTACCTTTTTGGATTTCTGCTCTAGAGAAGTGTTATGTTTGGGTCCTTGTTCTTCAAGTTTAAGAGATTCAATCAACAAGTCCCAAGAATGTTGTGAATAGTCATTAAAGCAATCTTCCATTCTTTCTTCATCCAACTATGTGGAATACCCTGACTCCAGTTAGGGCTTTGGTGTACCGGAAGTAGAAACTGATTTACAATTTCCATAGGAAACATATCCTTCTTCCACCATCTCTCTCCATACAATGATAACCTTCATTTTGTCCCAATCAAATTTTCTGTTACATGTATCATAAATTTTCCCACCATTGTCTCGAAACCTCAAAATTACTCACTTCGCAAGTGTCCTCATTTCAAGTGTTGCAAGTGTCGCATCTTGACCGCAAGTGTGTAAGTGTTGCTAACATCATACTTCCTTCTTGACTATGTCATGCCTCCAACAACATGACAAGGACACTTAGGACACCTCAAAAATTAGTCTTGAAGAGGAGGAATCAGTCTACTAGAAGTACAAGTGTTTTGCCACTAGAAAACCCACTCAAAAGATATTTTTGGAGAGGAGAGCTCCCCCCTATACTGTCATGGAGCGTTATAATTCCCTGATACCCTTTATGGGGAGCGTTTCCACTATTAGGGGCACCAGCACTTGCTGCTACTCTTTCAAGGAGTGTTATAACGCTCTGATGCACATTTTGGAGGAGCACTACCTATTCCGGGCGAAATTTTGTTTGTTGAGAAGATTGAGGGAAAGATCCCCTCAATATCTGAAGGTGGTTGGTTTCGAATCCTTGGTCAAGCCATGATCTTAGGGCAGATCCATAACTAAAGGAGGAAAATCCTCAACTTACCCCAAAGATATCTCAAGTAGTTGGGCCTCTCCAAGCCTATTTAAACAGGCCTTCTCATGGTGAAAAGGGGATGGAAAAAGTATTTTGAAGCATCCAACCTATGATCTCATGAAGAAGGTGTCTTTCGAAACATCAACATCCGGTGTGTGGACTGTTTGAGCAAGGGTTCGGACAAGGAAGGATTGATGAAGCTGCTACACTCACATCTATGGCTGTAAGCATTCTTCGTTGTTGTTCTCTTTAATATGCTTGGCATTTCAAATCTATGTTTGATCTCACATGAATTTGTCTCTAATAGATAGGTCTATTTTGAGCTAATCTCAGTAGAGTAGGAAGTTGTTTGTACTTTTGTTTGTCTACAGGGCTTATCGAGGAGCGCAAGATTGAAGCTCAACTCGGACCGTGTAGGGACAAACACCGGTAAAAGGTACTTCTTTTCTCCTTCCTCTTCACAAATTATTTTATCTAGATCTAAAAGGAAGTCAGTGTCCATGATAAGCATCTTTTGTCTTAAGAGTTAAGAGTCTAGTTCTCAAGAGGAGATCTACCTGTCCGCAGGGAGATTTTCCTTCAATAGATATTGGCGACTCCATTGGGGATCAAATCAAAACTTTCAGTTTTGGTTTTCATCGCATACCTTGTCTTACCCTTTGTTCTTTTTAGACCTTGTTCACCCCATATGTTTGATTTCATATGTTGATTGACTCCTTACCCCATCACATTCATCTTGATTGCCAAAGTTTGACTGAAATTTTGGGTTTTTTGGACAATTTTGTGAGTTGTTGAAGCCTGGCACTCCCCCCACCTTGTTATCAGGGCACTAGCACTCCCTCAAGTCCTTAGACAGAGAGTTATAATGCTCTGGTTCCCCTTACACCAGAGCGCCAGCCTCTCTTTGCAAAAAATCTATTCCAGAATTGTTTTTTCTGAAGACTAGTCTCTATTTTTTCACTTGCTAAGCTTCTTTGTGATTCAATGCTTCTTCCTATTGACCTTTGACATCCTTCCTTCTGAGGAATAAGCACTTTGTTGTTCAGATTTCGTGGCCTTCTTCCTTATTTTGAGTTCTTCTGCTATTGAGAACTTGGAATCAACCCATTGCTTTCTTCTCTCTTATCCGACTGAGCGGGAACTCTAGTGAAGGGCATCATAAATCTGTAAATCATCTTATTTGGTTGTTTGAGGTCATTTTTTCTAAAAATCTCTCTTTTGTTTGAGGTTCTTGGTTTTCTTTGTTATCTTTTGTTTTCTTTTTGCTTCTTGTTTCAATCATAGCAAGAGGGTGTGTTGTTTGTGCAAAATCCGCTTCTGCTTGTCTGAATCTCCTTGATCTGAAAGGGTAGTTGGCAGAGAAAGTTTTTTTGCATTGAATTAATCTTCATTCGCATACAAACAACAAAAATGCATCTTAGTGATTGGTTTGCATATTAGAAGGCGTTTCTGAAATGTTTTAGCATTGCATTGGATTCGATTGAGAACCAATTGATTAAGGACATTCCATATTAGTGTTTGATAGTGAAAATGACTCTTTCTTTTTCCCTTAAATAGGCATTCATTGAAAAGAAATGATTACTTATCATATTTTATGCATCTTTTTGGGAATTGAGTCATCATTCCATCAGTTTCACTTCCATACACCCTTTGAGTAAAGAACAGTTGTAAAACGAATGCTAATTAAAAATTATCTAGAACATTTTTTGTTTTTAGGATCTTCCACAAACAATAGACTAGGGTTATCACTTTGGATTAGGCTGTGAGTACAACTCTCCAAAGTTTTCAAAACAAACATTAGCATTCTGAGCTAGGGAAAGTCAAATCCAATTATCGTATTGGTTTTATGGGATCCCCCTCTCACACAGGGGTTACGCACGAGGTCGTATTCGAGCAAATTACGGAGATTATCCCTCTGTGGTTCAACTGTTTGTAGTGGTCAGATCATATATTGGGGGTCACTTGAAGGTATACCCACAATTATGTGTGGGAGCCTCTTGGGTTGATTTTGGACTTGTTATCCTGCCCATACATTTCAAATCGGACTGTCGACTGTACCCGCCCAGGGACTCACCGTGAATTGGTGTCTTTAGTTGCCATAATCTTTAGGTACTTACACAAGGTGACAGTGAAGGGAAGTCTCACTATACATGGAATAGACGTTGGTCAAACTCACTCAGGCTCCTTGGAGGGTAAATCCATAATTACTGCATGGAAGCTTGCACCAAGGTGAAAGTCTGTTAAGCAGGTCACCATTGTAACTATTCCACCATATCCTAGCCCCTTCTCGACTTGATCACACGATGTTGGATTTCATCACCAACTAGTACGATCATCGAGAGAATTTTTGTTTGCTTGGTTGATTCCTAGATTTTATTAGCGTATGTTGTTTCTTTTATTTGTTGGCCCTAGTTTCAGTCTGTTCTGTTATTCTCTATAATTGAGCCTGTAGACGATAAATGTCTTCGTCGATCACGTAGGATGCAAGGGCTGCCTCCGGAAGGCCATCAACCCTTACCTCCTAACCCTCCAGAAGACAACTACCATAGAGAGGTAGAAAATCAATCTAATGCTGGAAGTGTTATTGCTCCTCTGTTAGATAACTCAGAAGATGCTTTGGTTACGGTTGAAAATCCCACTACATATGTGTCGGTAACCCCTCTCAAACCTATTTTAGTTCATTTAGACTCCCTTGGGAACGTCATAGACGAAGAGGTCCCACGATTACCAGAGAGGATTTTTACAAAAACATATATGGGATCCACAGAACCAATCTTTGGTGATGAATATAGGACTCATGTTTGTCCTAGCACCGCAGTAGATTCCAATCCCACACCTGCTCATTCTGTATGGAGGACTTCATCAGGACGCGATCTCTATGAACATTTCAAATCCTTTCGACAACCCTTTCATCCTCATGACCCTCCTAGTGAAACAGGACCATCCAATCAAACCATGAATCACCCAGTCAATAAGGTTATTAACCCTACTATTACACCAGCACAAGTCCATCCTAATGCTGGACTCATCACCTCTACTCATCTCCAAAGCACTTCAATCTCTACCCTCGTTTCTACAAGCTTTTACTCTACAGCTCCACATGTTGCACACAATCCTGCTGGGACATCTTCTCACCCGAGAATGCAGACCCCTGTTGGCCAAACACAACCAGTTGGAGGGAAACCACCATCTAACGAACCTTTCCCTTCTGGAGGACTACCTTTCCATGGAAAGCCTACCCCTCCTGGGGGACAACCTCCTTTTCATGCTCCTCCTAGAGGGCACCCTCCGTTTTCCAGTCATACCCCGGTTGTAAATCCACCACTGGCAGAGGGGCAACCTTCATGTACTGGAAACCCTTCACAATCCTGGGGAGTATCTTCAAGAGGCACTTTCATTCAACCCCACATTGGGGGGCACTCATATCATAATCCACTAGGAGGAGTATCAAATCATGTTCCTTCAGAAACATCTTACGGACAACCTTATCCAGGCAGCATCCCAAACACCACCTGGAGTTCTCCAGGACCACAGTCTTATCCTCCTCATGGGTCTAATGTGTATCCGCCTCCGGGATCTACTCCTTACCATTCTCAAGGGAAAAATGTTTATCCTCCTCATGGGCAAGCAAATCACCCGGCCTATAATGCTCAGACCCCAACAGGTTATACAAATGTTTCTCATCCATCATCGAATCCTGTTTATCCTGGTCAGCAACAACCGTATGTAGGAGGACCTACTGGTTACAACTATCCACGTAACCTAGTTTATGGTCCTACTAGTGTTCCTATGCCACACCAGTATCATCCGCAAATTAACCGACAGCTACCTTTCCTTGCGACTCTGGATCTCCCAGACTTGTCTCAGTTAACTAATGATCCTATTTTTCATTCACCAGTTTGGTCAGTCATTCCAGCTAAACTTCCTTCTGATATTCTGAAATTCGACGGAAAATCTGGTAAAGATCCAAACAACCATGTGATGACTTTCCATTTGTGGTGTTCATCAAACTCCCTCATGGATGATTCTGTACGTTTGCGTCTTTTCCAACGAACACTTACAAGCTCGGCGGCAAAGTGGTATATTGAACTACCACGTGCTTCTTTTCATGATTTCAATTCCCTCGCCATGTCTTTCCTCACGCACTTTCAACTGCCTATTTGCTACGAGACGGGTACTGAACTCTTGACCTCCCTTCGTCAAACAGACTCTGTACATATCTCTAACCATATTCATGAGTGGAGGCGACGATGAAGGATGATCAAGGCAGTCATTCCTGACATACTATTGGTGGAATGGTTTACTAAATCACTGTTACCCCCGATCGCTCACAATGTCGTTGTGGGTGGTGCGGTCACTGAGGAACAAGCCATCACTCGGGCTCAGTACTTAGATTTGGTTTATTCCCAATCTGGTACTTTGTATGATTTGCTTCCGAATGTTTCTTGAGATAATACTGATCCATCTAAACCGTCATCCTCATCTCATGCGTATGGTGTTATCAGTTCCGTCAAAACTCAATCTACTTCCCAATCGCTCACACTCTCCTCTACCTCTCCCCAAACTCAGATCTCTGAGGTGAATGCAGTTCAATCTGCCCCTTCACAACAATCTGGAGGTAAGAAGAAGACAAAGAATAAATCAAAAAATAACAATGAACAACCAAAAAATCAAACACCTACTACCGAAAAGAAAACACAACGAAAGCTGAAATTCTCGTGTATCATTTGTGGTGACGATCACTACACTCGAGACTGTCCACTTCGCAATGAAGTGGCCAAAATTTTCCAAGGAAAGTCACTACCCACTGTGCTTACTCAACCTTTTCCACAATAGCAATCCATGGTTACTCAAACCCCCTCTCCTGGGGGCAGTTCTAGCGATCCTCATGATGAGGCTTCGTCAAGTGCACATATTTATATGTTTAATGGGATCAATTTGACCACTCACTCTAAGACATATGACACACTAGGTAACCCTGACAAAGGAAAAGACACTAATGGTATCGGTAATTTACCGTATCCATCATCATCCTCCGTTAGTATTCCATCAGTTAATCCTCCGTTTGGACCACTTCAGATTGAAAAACCCACATTTGACTCTATCTTACGCCCTCCTAAGAGCACTATACATAAATCTACCTTTAATCCTAGTTCACGTGTCGCCCAGAACTACAACATTGTTGAAGATTTGGCTCAAGCACCGTGTGCTATGTCTGCGTTAGAAGTTCTACAGCACTTCCCCAATCAACGTAGAATGCTCCTGGTCTCTCTTGGCGTTGTTGATCCTGATTCGTCCAACCATATCATGTTTAACCTAGACAATTATACGTCTCGACTCTCCCACCAACTTGCTTTCCAAGTTGATGTTGTTGTTCACAATCAACAAATCCACCAAACTATTCTGGATGAGGGAGCCTCAACTTGTGTCATGTCTTTGGCGTGTTGGAAAGGTTTAAAATCACCAGCACTCAAAAAATCCCCAATGATGTTACGCACCTTCAACGGGAAAGGTTTTCATCCCCATGGGCTTTTACAGTCCCTGCCCATCCAATTGGGTGGAAAAACTGTTATTGTTGATGTCAAGGTGGTCGATGCTCCCCTCAATTGCAACTTGTTACTTGAAAGAAGTTGGTTTTATGCTATGACTGTCGTTGCCTCGTCGGTTTTCCAATGTGTCCAATTTCCTCATCAGGGCAAAATTGTCACTGTTGATCAGTTAGATTTCTGCACGACTGATGTTCATGTTCCCGCTACCAACAATATTCCTTTCTTGGGAGACCACAAGATCACGTATGAAATCGTTGGTGTTGGCTTACTGAAAGATTCTGGCCTCATGGGTACCTTCCCTATACCACGTCCACCAACTACACATCATATTGCCACCGTCGATATGATTTCGACCGCGGCTTATCAATCTTTGGAATCATCTGACCCTTAGATTGTACCTTGTCCATTGGAATTCGATGCACTAGGTGACACCGTGCCACTTAATCCAGCCGAACCATTATACATTTCTATCCAATCCGCTTCTCCCTTGTCAGATTACCAACATCTATTGGCACCCAACAATTCCTCGATGCAATCACGATTGGGTTCCTTGCCGTCTGTGATCAATTACATTTCCCCCATTTTTCCCTCGGATGAATCTATTTCGGAAATGCTTCGCATTGACAAGTTACCTCGGGATAATAACCATCATCGATCCTCTTTTCTTCCCCCTCGTGAATAAATTTGGGAAGATATACGCTCTATCTCCCCTCTTGGTGTTGATTTTTCATCATCTCCCATGATTTCAACTTCCGATGATTTGGATCTGGTAGTGGACATGGTGATTTCTTTGATAGGATTATTGGAGCCTAATCTCCTTACTTCTATCGCGACCATCGATATGTGTTCCTTCCCGAGTGATTATCTTCCATCCAGCGAAGATCTCCTGGAGGCCATGATCGAGTTTTGTCCCTTGACATGGTATCCTTCCAAAGCATTATCCTCTTGGAAGCCATGATCAAGAAGCAGTCACGAGCATAGTTTCTCTTCTCTGTGGCAAGCTCGTTAAAAAGCTGAAACCGTCACCTCTCTTGAACCTTCTTTTCATCCACCCTTGGTGACAACCTCAAAGTCAATGAATGAATTGAAGCTTGGAGGGCATGTCTCGAGCCTTTGATGATCATTCTGGAGTTAATCCATTAGCTTTTCAAGCTAGGGGTATATCGAGCTTAGTATTTGTTCTTTCTTGTGCTCATAAATACATGAGAATGCATCCGGGTAAACTTTTATCTCTTTTTTGGACCTGTATGATACACGAAAAAGGAACCCCCTGGAGTCTCCTTTAAGCTCTTTTCGGACTCTCTAAACATGAAAAGATTGTCGAATGATCTTGCTTCCTTTCCCACTCATTAAAAGGTTTGAAAGGGTGTCTTTCGAGTGATAATTTATCTCTTTTTCGGCCTTGCGAGACTAACATTACGAAAAAGGACAACTTTGGAGTCATCTTTAAGTTCTTTTCGGACTCTCTAAACATGAAAAGATTGTCGAGCGACCTTGTTCTCTTCACGCTCGTTAAAGTATTTGAATAAAACGTCTATTGAGCGATAGTTTATCTCTTTTTCAGTCTCATCCGACTACTTTACGAAAAAGGAAATGAGAGAGTTCTCTTTTAAGTGTTTTTCCAGACTCTATAATCATGAAAAACCTTCGATTTTTATGTTTTTGGACTCGTTAAACAAACATCGACAGGCCCATACGAGATCGAACCCTTACTTCTTCCAGTTCGTTAAACAAAGGAAGAGGAACTTACCGAAGGTGAGTTATATCGAGCATGTGTTACACTCCTCGAGCTCATTAAATTCAAAAGAGGTACTCGTCTATCTGGATGGGGGAAAATTTTGAAAGAAGCAAGACAAGCAGTTTTTGAGAACATTACCAAGTAACTCTTAGAGTCGCCCTTGAACACGGCACTTTGTCTTTGTGCACATATTAATCCGTTGAACCTCTACACTGAACCAATCCTCTAAGTTTATTCTTACTCCTTTGGGTCACCCGAAGAAAGTCACAGTATCCACTGCATCATCGTGTTTTGGTCCATATCATGTTTCTGTTGTTGTGCCTCAGTGTTCAAGGGAAGTATCTACCTCGAGAGTCAGCCATCACAAATATCTTGTCTCAATACCTGTGTCAGTCCATGTTCATTTGATCTACCAATTACATCTCTGTGTTTGTTTCGTGTCATTGATGGGGGATACATCAAGGCCCTCCTTTGACGAGTTTATTCTTATCAACTTCAACACATTATCCAGGAACTAGACTTAGAAACCAATTAGTACTTTGGGACCTGCATGCCTCAATGGTAGGCCTCGTCATGTTCGACGGTGGGTTTACATCATTGACCTCTGATCGAATGATTCCACGGATGTTCGACTTCAGCTCATCCATTCACATTTGTTGGAATGTACTAGAAGTACCTTGGGAATCATTGACATCAATGGTGATCTCCCTCGCACTGGTTAACGGTTTACATCATTAATCGGTAATCAAGTAGTTTATGCCATGTTCGACATCAGGACATCTATTCACATGGTTAGATTCATACTACATCGGGATTGGTAAGAAGACCCTGGGTTGAGTGATCACTCTGATATGTACTTTGCCCGGGTTGCGATGGAGTTTCTCTTGAACAATGACACATATACTGTCAGATAGATCCACTTTGTATTGGTCGTGGCTATGTCTTTTCATCTCATAGATCCACTATGTATTCTTCATGGCTATGATCAGTTCAGGTCATGGGAATATAGATCCACAGTGTATTTTCGGTGGCTATACCTTTTATCAATATAATTATGGATCCGTAGTGTATTTATGGCATCCATATCTTGCAAGTCGCTATCACTCAAGCATAAGTATGCCTGCCTTGGGTTTGAATCATGTATTAATATTTGTTTGATGGTTGTGTGCAGCTTCTGTCAAGTTCTCTGAGCCCGCACCCTTGCTTTAAAGTCTGCAAAGTATTTCAGTTATCAGTTCTCGTCTTCTAACTTCATACTTTGGGGGGCAATCTGTTACACCTCAAAATTACTCACTTCGCAAGTGTCGCAAGTGTCGTCATTTAAAGTGTTGCAAGTGTCGCATCTTGACTGCAAGTGTATAAGTGTTGCTGACATCATATTGCCTTCTTGCCTATGTCATGCCTCCAACAACATGACAAGGACACTTAGGACACCTCAAATATTAGTCTTGAAGAGGAGGAATCAGTCTACTAGAAGTACAAGTGTTTTGCCACTAGAAAACCCACTCAAAAGATATTTTTGGAGAGGATCGATCCCCCCTATAATGTCAGGGAGCGTTATAACACCCTGATACATTTTATGGGGAGTGTTTCCACTATTAGGGGCGCCAGCACTTGCTTCTACTCTTTCAAGGAGCACTATAACGCTCTGATGCACTTTTTGGAGGAGCGCTACCTATTCCAGGGGAAATTTTGTTTGTTGAGAAGATTGAGGGAAAGATCCCCTCAATATCTGAAGGTGGTTGGTTTCGAATCCTTGGTCAAGCCATGATCTTAGGGCAAATCCATAACTAAAGGAGGAAAATCCTCAACTTACCCCAAAGATATCTCAAGTAGTTGGGCCTCTCCAAGCCTATTTAAATAGGCCTTCTCATGGTGAAAAGGGGATGGAAAAAGTATTGTGAAGCATCCAACCTATGATCTCATGAAGAAGGTGTCTTTCAGAACATCAACATTCGGTGTGTGGATTGTTTGAGCAAGGGTTCGGATGAGGAAGGCTTGACGAAGCTACTACACTCACATCTATGGCTGTAAGCATTCTTCGTTGTTGTTCTCTTTAATATAATATGCTTGGCCTGTTTCTTTCAAATCTGTGTTTGATCTCACATGAATTTGTCTCTAATAGATAGGTCTATTTTGAGCTAATCTCAGTAGAGTAGGAAGTTGTTTCTACTTTTGTTTGTATACAAGGCTTATCAAGGAGTGCAAGATTGAAGCACAACTCGGACCGTGCAGGGACAAACACCAGAAAAAGGTACTTCTTTTCTCCTTCCTCCTCACACATCAGTTTATCTAGATTTAAAAGGAAGTCAGTGTCCACAATAAGCATCTTATGTCTTAAGATTTAAGAATCTATCTCTCAAGAGGAGATCTACCTATCCGCAGGGAGATTTTCCTTCAACAACATGCATCATAACTTTTCCCACCATTGTCTCGAAACCATCGAAGTTTTTTGCAAACCTAGTGGAAATTTGTTCGTGATAACCCTGGAGTGTAGAACGGAAATTAAACCACCCTGCTTCTCTGAACTTTTGCAAAATATTTGGATAAGCCTTGAGCAATTCTACACCCTCTGGTTCTAAGTGAGTGATTCGTTCGGTTGTCTTAGGTGCCATGATATAAATTATAATCACTGAAAATCTGAGGATGCTTAGGGTTTCTATCAGCAGTAATTTTAGAACCTCTGAAAATAGGAAACTTGTAGAAGAGTTTTATCACCTGCAAAGCATGTATAAACTAATACACAAATACAATGAAGGACTTGGGTATCATATGTTAGCAATCATGATATAAAAACCCCCCAATTTGATATCATACTTAATGAGTACAAGCCCAATCCCTTTGAATAAGGATTAAAATCAAAAACACGAATTGATCCTAATCATAAATGATATTGGATTTAGGAAATGATCATTGGACATTTGTTGGCACGATCTTTGGGAGTTGGCACATTTGAAACAATGATTACTCCTAGCACTACAAGAATAACATTATTCTTGTAGTGCCTTTTCCCTTTGCAAAATTTCAAATTTAAAATGAGAAAAAAAGGACTTGTATCTTGATGGAAAGATCCTAAATGTCTTATTCTAACCTTAATCACACTAAAACATGTCAAAAATGCTTAAAAGGGATAATACAAGCACACTTTAAAATATGTAGATCGGGAAGAAAATCAAAGCTTAAAATGATGTAGGAATGGTAGAGCAGGGAAAAGAGTAGTTGAACAATCAAAAACAAAATTAAGGACTAACACTTGTAATTCTAGCATTTGTGATAGGTTTATTCATTAAAAATCGGATAGTTGAGTGATTAGTGTGTACAAATACCACATACCCAGTTATATAGTGTTAGAATTTGTTAATGGCATGAACTAATGCTAAGAATTCTTTTTCAGTAACTATATAATTTAACTCGGCAGGAGAAAGGTTTTTGCTGACAAAATTGATAGCATAAGGAACTTGAATTTCTCTTTGGCCCAAAGCAACAGTTGTTATAACCCTAAATTTCTCCATACATGCATACTTGGCATTTGGCGCTCTTACTTGCTATTTTTTCCAAGCCATCACTAGGTTTCTCTTCTTAAAAACTCATTTTTCGAAGATATACGCGCCTTGCACCGTTACTGCCCGCATACACACGCATGTTGCACTATTACAGCCCGTGTACATACGCTAGCTACACCATTACAACCCACGTATACTTGCAAAAGTTGCAAAAAATAAAAAGTTGCAAGGAATTCGTTGAGATTGCGGGCTATTGGGTAGTTTCCCAACTAATCCACTACCTGTAGCTCGTCATCCAACCCAATAACCGTCCTTTTGTCATACAAAAGGAGGTGTTGGGGTCTCATTCCTAAGCTAAGAATAAGAACAATGAAACCCTGCATGTTTCACATCCCCTCCTTGCCCCAAACATTTGCAGCCTTGTTGTGAGAATTGCATCAGAATTCCCCATTTTTCCCTTTTTCCTCCATCATAAGCCCATTCCATTTCCCAAGAAGAAGGTTGAGATGAGAAAGATACACGTAGGTGCACTTGGATCTTGGTGAAGAGGATCTCGGACCAGGTTTGTGGAGCAGTAGCTGACACTGGTTGTAAGTAATCATTGTATTATCAATAAAAGAAGTACTTTTCATGTCCCAGAACATGATGTGTCGAATGTTTGCATTTGTTTTTTGTTTTTATTCTAACATATAACTTGTATTTATGTATGAGTTGTATGCTTGTAGTTCCATGTTTATCTGTCTTTGAATGCAGGCCAGCCTTGGGAAGAGGTTTGCAGTCAATGGAGCCTTCAAGCACGAGACGATATACATCGGATGCAGAGTAAAGGTATAGTTACCGGATCCTTCTCATTTTACTTTTCTTGCATAAGTTCGGGGCATGTTTCAGGTAGTTAGAAAAGTAGGAGACTTTTAAACGGTTGTGATCTGCCTACATTGTAAACCCTGGTGTAGCCATAGGGGGGTTTTCCCGCTAGCAGAACTGGCGACCATACTGGGGAAGCCTCTAGGGTTTTAGGGGATTTTTTGGGTGTTTGATTGGTTTTATACCTTTTGAGTTTCTTTTTTATTTTGTTGTGTCTTTAAGGGATTCTGGTCACCTATTGGTGCCATACCAGTTCTCCCTACCCTGTAAGTCTATCTGTTTGTTTTCTTTTTTCAAGAAATATAGAGGTGTACGTGACCTGTTGTGGGTCATCACGCGTACATACAAGCCCTGCTTTTTGGACAGTCTGCGTACATACGCAGGCTACTTAAGCATCAGTAGTGTGCCTGGATCAAGAAAAAAAAATTTAAGAAAAAGCAGTCAACCTCTTCCCTGATTGAAGTTTTTAATTCTCAAGGTTTCTTGTTTAAGTGCAGTGTCTCTAGTTTTTATAGTCGAAGCCTGGGTTGGATGTTAGTTTGCTTATCTCTTTAAATATTTCTTCTGTTTACTTCGAAAGGGTTTTAGGTGAGTCTTTGAGTTGTTGATCAGCCTGTTTGGTGTCTTTAGTGACTCCCTGTGATCCGCAGTGGGCCAGAGGTCACTTTTCAGTATTGTCTTGTTTTTCACTTTTTCTCCTTTAGTTTGCTTTACAGAAAAAGAAAAATAAGTTATTTCAAGTTTCTTGTTTGAAGCATAAAAAATATATAGAAAAAGATTTCATTTATTTGTTTGGTTAAGTAGTTGGGTTGGTTATTTTGCTTGTTAGGAAAATGAGTTTTTTTATTAAGTTATTTACTGATTTCTTAGAACATTAAGTAGCTCGTCGTCAAGCGAAGTTTCATTTTAGGTTTTCCTTTAAAAGATCTTAGAAAAAGTTAGTTATGAAAAGTTGTTTAAAGAGTTAGTTGCAAATCTTTATTGTCAACTAGAAGTAATTTTGCTTTCAGTTTTGTTTATTTCTCCTTCTTCGTATTCCATACACATCACTAGTTTCACTGTCATTTCCTTGAGTTAAAACAAGCCATTTAAAATAAATGCTAATTAAAATCAACTAGACTTTATGTTTGTAGGGTCAATCAACTAGTTTAGGCTAGAGTCTTGAATTAGGTTGGAGAGGAAACTCTTCAAGGCTTATAAACAAACATTGGAGTCAGAGCTAGGGAGTGTAAAAAGTCCAATAAACGTGAAAATTATCTAGGAACCCCCTCTAACACAGGGGCTAAACACGAGGTCATGTGCGGAAAGGTAGCGGAGATAACTGCTCCAAATCCGGACCAAGCATAGTGGGGAACGCATATTGAGGACTTGTCGTGGGATACTATCAGTTGCATTTGTCTACGGAGCTTTGTGGAACCTAAATCCATTCAGGATCCTCAATTGTCTTCCATACCACTTGCTTTCGATACCCTCAGTAGGTTTCGGTCTTCTTACCCGGCTCATTACAGTCCACTCGACTGTCAACTGTACCCGCCTGGTGACTACTCGTGAGTTGGCAACTTAGTTGCCTTTATTCTAGGGACTTACATAGGTGATTGCGGGGGTATATCACAGTACCTAGGGTAGACGTCAGGCCATGCTTTGCAGAGTATACCTGGAGGGTGATTTCGTGTTCGAGTTATACTTGCATCGATAAGTTGTTCTAGTGTTGGCTAGCGTAACTGTTCTTCCAACTAGATAGTGTTTTGCTTGGTTTATCTTTTAGGAACTTTTCTAGTGAGTGTTTGTTTTCAAATGTTAGTAAAATCCTTACTGTGTTGTTGATATTCTCACAAAGTGGAATATCAAGAGCTTCATCGATCACGAAGGCTTTAGGGCCTGCTGCCAGTTACTTTGGAGCCACCACTGCCACCGTTACGGTGAAGACTTGACCAGCAAGGGTCATTTGAAGTGACCGAGCCGCAGGAAACTGTGCCCGAGAGGAGAACACTCGAATCTGGAGGAACCAACTGTTTTTGTCCTTGGAGCGAAAACTCTCAAGCCAACCAACACTCAGATCACTAACTTGTCGGTGCCACTTTTGATACAAGTTGTCTCTCCAAGGAAAACGCATCACGAGTATCAGATAGTCTTGCAAGCAACTATGGAAGAAAATTTTGCTACTTCGTTAGGGAGTCCTCACACTCCCTCAACGGTTGCCACCACTAGGGGAATTCTGCCTCCTAACCCACCTTCACCGGTCCTGACCATACTGGTCTCGACCACCTCTAGTTCGGGCAGCAGTCTGATTCCTTCTATGGTGGCGATCACTGCTCCGTTCACACAGAGTGTGATGGGCCCTCTATTTTCATACCGGATGCTCGTCTTTGATATGAACTCTATCCTCACCTACTCCACCCTAAAGACCATGGGAATGGGGGAAGGGAACTCAAACACCCCTTTGCAAGGGTCCATGGGGGGCACCTCAGCCCCCTATAACGTTATCCCTTACTGTGGGGGTCATATACCTCCTTCGTCCCCCTCTCTCGGCGATGCTCCCCAGCAACCCGTCGAGCTGAACATGAACTACAACTTGTTCAGAGCAAGCAGTCTAGGACCTTATTCTTACACCACCCCAGTGGGTTCGATGTTGTTCTCTTTGTTCAGCGCGTTTGGTAATAATGCTTTCTCATTAGTTGTCGCCTCGTCCGGGGGCAACCCTGGTTTTGGACAACATAATCTTGTCCAGGGTATTGTTCCTACACTAGGGGAAAACATGAGAGTCTTCTCCTCACAAGGACTATGGAATCTGTGGTAGGGATCAGTTCCCTCGTCAGGCATGTCGATCGAGGGAAACCCCCTCCATGGTCAATGGAACCCCGGGCAAGGCTCAACACCTATGCTCGTCAGATCGGTTGGGGGAAACCCTTTTCATAATATTTGGAACACAACGCAGGGAGAAGTCCCCGCCTAGCCCTCAACGTCCAATTATGGGAATCAGTTGATGATGTCCCAACAAACGTAGTATCCATATGTTGGCTAAGGACATGGTATTTACTAGAACCCTGGTCAGCAGCCCAACTTTTCTTGGCAGCCTGGTGCTAGTCAAACTCCAAGCTCCTTTATTCATGTACATAGTCAACAGCCCAAGCTACCATTTCTGGTGACGTTACATTTTCCAGACTTGTTAAGGCTGTTAAACAACCCAATTTGTCACGATCCGCGTTGGCCCCCCATGCCGACTAAGTTTCCTTCAGAAATTCCCATGTTCGAAGGTAAGCCTGGCAAAGATCCAGGTGATCATATGACCACTTTCCACCTATGGTGCTCGTCAAAATCGTTGCGATATGACTCCATACAGTTGCGTCTATTTCAATGCACTCTCATTGGAGGTGACGTGAAATGGTACATCAAGATCAACCACTCAAGATACTCTTACTTTAGCGATTTGGCAATGGTTTTCCTAAACCATTTCCAACTACCTGTGAGATACGATGTCGGCACCGAATTGTTGGCCAACTTTGAGAAAACGAAGGTCAATCATATCTTAGATCACATCTGAGAATGGTTGCATTGATAGAGTTTGATAAAAGTACAGGTCCCACCGACTTTCCTACTAGAGTGGTTCCTTAAGTCTTTGGTACCTCAGTTATCCAAGGACATTGCAACGTTGGGAGTGTTTTCAGAAGAGGAGGTGATAATGAGAGCACAACAACTCGAACTGATATACTCTCAGTCTGGTTTACTCTGTGAGATTTTTCCAGATGCAACACAGTCCATCCTTGATAAGGCTAGACACAAGTATGGACCACATGCCAATGGTATAGTTGGTTCAGCATAAGCAAATCCCACTGATCAGTTGTCAAATCAATTGCAACAATTGTCGATACAGTAGACAGCGGCCAGCCAGACCTCTGGTTCAGTTGCTCCCCCTACCCAAACGTCGGACGTACACAATGTGCAGTCAATGAACCCGAAGGCCAACTAGCATTCTAACGAAAAGAAAAAACAACAAAACAAAAAGGGTAAGGGGGATAAGAAACCCAACAACAATGTTGGCAGGGGAAACATAGAGAAGAGAAAGTCTAAGTATCTATGTAACCTTTTCACGAAATACCATCCAACTCACCTGTGCCCTCGGCTTGCAGAGGCCCAGAAGTTATTAGCGCAATAGAAGCCTATTGTGTTAACGAACCCATTTCCACATGGGAAAAATATGACCCAAGCCTCTTCGAGCGCGGATGGGGGAAGTCAAGGACCCCCTCCGTCTTCTAGTAATCCCTCGGTCGTGAATGTTTATATGACAAAAGGTGGTGCTTACATAGCAACTAGGGCACACAATTACGGAATGTTGAAAACTGCTGAAAAGGGTAAGGAAGTTGTAAACACGTCTGTTCCTCTCCAGATTGAGAAGACAATGGGTGAAACAATGACACGCATCTCAAAAGGGGTGTTCAATAAAGCTTCACATAATCTGAACGCGAGGGACGCCAAGAATTACTCTGTGGTGGAGGATTTGTCACAATCCCCTTGCGCGATGTCTGCTTTGGAGGTCCTCTAGAGCTGCCCTTCACAGAGAAAGACTATGTTGTTCGCTTTGGGTTCTGCTGAGACTTGTAATATGGGAATGATCATGCTTTATACAACTAACTTGAAACCTCGTCTCCCTTACTACGTTGTGTTCCAGATAGTAGTGGCTCATCCCACAAAATCTTTTACTCGGAATATTTTCTATACAGTGGTCGATGAGGGCGCCTCGATTTGCATGATGTCATTGGCGTGTTGGAAGGCCATTGGCCAACCCGTTTTTTCTTTGTCACCTACTTTGCTTACTACTTTCGACAGTCATTCTTTCAGACCACATGGAATCCTCCCCTCTTTCCCTGTACAGTTTGGAGGGAGTATCGTGTGCATCGAAGTTGAAGTGGTCGATGCGCCTCTCGACTACAACCTGATGTTAGGAAGGAGTTGGACCTATGCAATGCATGTAGTGGTTGCCACAGTTTTTCGGGTCTTGTTGTTTCCATGTGAGGGTCGAATCGTAAACATTGACCATTTGTCCTTCTCCCGGCCTGACCCTTCATCGAGGGCATCCATGGTCCCGATGATTGATAACCCTCGGCCCGGCATCGTCAATGTGGGGGTTGGTTTGTGCCCACCTTTTATGGGTACTTTTAATTACCCACCTCCTTCCGGTGATGTCAAGTTCATATCGGCTACCCCCGACCAGCCTAGGGCTAAAAATTTTCAAGTGTCGTCGTTCCGTATGAATTACTTTAATGATCTATGGACTCTTCCTTCCCCATCGGCCTCGATGGAAGGGACAGTGCATCCTGGCATGGCCATGCCCTTGTCCGTGGCAGAAGTTTCGTACGTTATTGTCCAACAAACTTCGGCTGACCCTGATCCGACTCCTGCACAGGAGTTAGATCCAGTTCTCGAGCCTATTTGTGCTCAAGGTTCCCTCGCCACTACCAATTATTTAGACTTGGTATTTCCCTCTGATGAGGTGATCTTAGAGGAATTGACTAGCCCCGACAAACCCTGGGATGATCTCCATCATAGATCTTATTTCCTCCCAAATTTATGAAGAATAGAGGCAGTTGAATTCATGTTGACTATGACTGGAGATAGGTATTGTCCTATTAATCCTATGGCTACGCACGTAGTTTACGCCAAGGGTAATATGGCAGCTATCGCTAAAACAATACCTATTGACATCTCCAGAACCCCTGGCATCATGGAGAATGTCTTCATCGGAGCGGACTTCTCCCCCGAAGAGATTCGGATCTATACAGATTTATTTAAGGAATTCTGCGATGTTTTTGCTTGGTCTTACGAGGAAATGTGAGGCATTGATCCAAGAATCGTCAAACATGAGATAACGACTTGTCCTGATGCCAAATCAGTTTGACGGAAGCTTTGTCCGGTGAATCCCCAGAAAGTGGAAACTATTAAGGTTGAAGTAGAGAAAAAGCTCAAAGTCGGTTTCATCTACCTCATTCAGTTGACTCAATGGGTGTCAAATCCTATTCCAGTCAACAAAAAACAGGGTACGATTCATGTGTGTATGGAATTCTGTGATTTGAACAAGGCCTGTCTAAAGGATCATTTCCCCACCCCATTCATTGACCATATTGTCGATGAATGAGTAGGCTGTGAGGTATTTTCATTCATGGATGGTTTTTCGGGATATGACCAGATTCAGATAAAGCTAGAAGACCAGCATAAAACATCTTTTATCTATCCATGGGGCACATTTTCCTATCGTAAGATGCCTTTTGGCCTAAAGAATGTTGGAGCCACTTTTTAGAGGGTCGTGTCTTTTTCTTTCCACGAACTTAGACATATAGTCGAGGCTTATCAACGATTTAGCATCACGATCTCGCAAGAGAGATGATCATCCCGTGCACCTCCGACTAATCTTTGAACGATGTTGCTACTATAGGATTCGCTTGAATCCTAACAAGTGCATTTTTTGCATGATGTCGGGTCGTCTTCTAGGTTTCATAGTTTTGACAACTGGGATCATGGTCGATTCTCTGAAGGTTGAGGCGATAGTTCAGACACCTCCCCCGTGCAAAGTCCCTTGGATTCAAAGATTACAGGGAAAAGAGAACTTTCTTCAGCGTTTTATCGCAAATTATTTTGATATCACTAAAGGGTTCATGCGTTTACTAAAAAAGGGACTCCCTTTCTGTTGGGAAAAATCCACTCAATGCTCTTTCGAAGCATATAAACGCGTCCTTATGTCTGCCCCTCTGCTCCAGCCTCCCAATTATAATAAAGATTTCTTATTGTACTTGGTCATCGCAGAGTCGACCATCGGTATGATCTTGGTTCAAGAGGACGATATGCTCAAAGAGCATGTGATTTATAAACCTGAGTTGAGGCCTGGTTGGACCAGAACTCAACTATTCCCATGTTGAGAAGCTTGCGTTGGCAGCAATGCATGTTGTCTAGCGGTTCCATCATTATATTCTGCTTCGTAAGACCATTGTCGTTGTTGTTGTGAATCTCTTTCAATACGTATTGACACGACGCATCATCGGTGGAAAGATCATTAGATGGATTGTTATCCTCCGGGATTTTGACTTAGATTTTGTTTCTGTGAAATCCAAAAAGTCACTGGTCTTTACGAAACTTATCTCTGAACTTCCAGTCGAATCAGGTGATGTTACGCCCAAAGAATCGTTGATTAAAGGAAATATTTTTCTGATTTCATCTTTGGACCCCTGGTATGGAGAATACTAGTCTATCTCCATACTTTGAAGTGCCTTCACCTCTACTTCTCACGATGAGCATCGACGTATACACCATCAGGCACGAAACTATCTCATACTCGATGACACTTTGTATCATCGATGTGTAGATTGCATCCTTCGTCAGTGCCTCGTTCATGAAGAAGAGGAACTCGTTCTTAATGACTGCCACATTGGAGCATGTGGTGGTCATTTGTTTGGGTTGGCAACAACCCAAAATATTCTACGAGCCGGTTACTTTTGGTCGACGTTAATCAAGGATTGTGTTGAATTGATCAAGAAGTGCCACCCATGTCAAAGGGCACACCTTGCTCCCATGTTTCCCATCATTACTGTTGGTCCCTTCACCAAATGGGGGATTTATTTTACTACATGCCACCTGGTTTCATCCAAGGGGCATCGTTATATCATCGTATCAGTAGACTACTTCACAAAGTGGGTCGAGGCTATGCCAACATTTAATAATGATGGCGAGACAACAACTCTCTTTATTTTTAACCAGATAATTGCAAGGTTCGGCATCCTGAAGGAGATTTTCACTGACCATGGAAGTCACTTTCAAAACAAAATGATGTCTAAGTTAACATCAAATCTTGGGTTGAGGCAAAAGAATTCATCCCCCTACTACCCACAAGTGAATGGTTAGGTGGAGACTGTGAATAAGTCCCTGAAGACTATTATGTAGCGAATGATCAATTATGCCAAGTCAAATTGGCATTTGATGTCGTACTCAGCATTATGGGCCTACCAAACGTCTGTAAATACTTCCACTGGTTTCTCAGCTTTTCAACTCGTTTACGGGCTGGAAGCAGTCTTGCCAATATAGTGTCTAAAGTTGGCAGTCGAGTTATTTCCAGACACTTCACCGCTTGAGGAATGCTTATTATATCTCGAGCAGCTCGATGAGAAACACCATGATGTAGCCTTGGCCAACGAGGCTCACAAGCACGAGTCAAGTGTAAGTATCATCGGTCCGTTCGTCCTCGGATTTTCTCCGAAGGCGACCTTCTCCTGGTCTATGACCCAGATAAGGATCCGCTGGAGGTAGGCAAGTTCAAACCCATGTGGTTTAGACCTTTCATTTTGAAAGAGGTCTTAAAGAAGGGCGCTTATTATCTGGTTGAATTTGAGGGAAATGCTTTGGTGGAGCCTAGAAATGGGCTATACCTCAAGAAGTATTACTTGTAGGTTGGTCGCCTGGGTGACTTCTTCTACATATGCATAGTTCTTATACAGTTACTTTTTGTCTTTTTGTTTTATGGACGTGTCATTATTTATGTTGTCTTTTTTCACTGTGGCAGATGTCAAGTGAATCAGAGGTGTTCGTTGGGTTCACAAACGGTGCTAGTCGACACACTCGGAGGCTTGCTTCTGCAGCTTGGGTAATTTTCATGCCTCGGGGCCAGTTGATATCTTTTGGAGGTATCTGTCTAGGTGACGCCACAAACAATGTCGTCGAGTACAGCGCAGTGATAGAGTTTATTCGTGACGCTTTGTCGCATGGTATCTCTCACCTCTGGGTCTACTTAGATGCACAGCTAGTTGTGTCCTATTTAAATGGGGTTTACTGCGTTTATCATCCTACTTTACACCGACGATTCCTTAGGGTACGTCTCTTAGAAAATTTCTTTGATTTCATTACGTATATGCATGTTCTTAGGAGATTAAATCAAATGACATATACTCTAGCTAATCAAGTATTAGATTGGCATATTTTACACACATACACATGTACATACATTTGTAAAAATGTGATCCATAAGACATAAATATGTAAATACATTCATATATATATATATATATATCAAAAAGTATCAGAGTACATCGGTGGGTGTGAATGCTTCAAAAATATATATCTGGTATACATCATGGGGCTTATGCCCTCAAAAATATACAAAGAGTGCCATCGGCACATAAGCGGTCCATCCTATATATGCTCGGGGCCTATTGGCCCTGCCATAGTGAACGACGGTGTTTGCCAAACGCCGGAAGAGTTGGACCCAGGTCTGTGGCACCCCAACTACATGAGGTTGCATCGATGGCGGGAGATCCTCGATCCCAGCTATGGGAACAACACGAGTGAGTGTGGTAAGGTTCCTCTCCACTTGTCTCAAAACTCTCTAGCCTCTTCAGTTGGAGGTCGCTATGTTGTTGTTGTTGGTCCAGCGGTTGTTGTTGGTACTGCCTCTAGTCGAGGATGTCGCCTAGTCCTCAAGAAGTCTATCGGATGCACTGGTCCCACATCTATACATAACAGATACATAGTTGTCAGATACTCTGGTACACATAAAAAATGACATATATAAAAAGAAATTAAAAATTAAATAAATTTAAAAACAAACGTACCTATCTCTCCTCGCTCCTCTCCAGGAGGTACAGGCATGTCTGGATCCTTGGAAAAATTGATTCTAGCATAGGGGTAGTCCTCTATTGTTGGAATCTGTCGTTCCCACCAGTCAAAAAATGTGTCATCAAAGGCCTCTATGGTGCTTCCTCCCCCTATCGCGGCAGCAATACTGCCCATCTACACATTACTGGGAAGGAGGCCACATGCCCCCGCACTGTCTCTCGTGGACTAAGGCTAGGTACCCTCTCAAAGAAGAATGAGCATAGAATGGTACCAAACCCGAAGTTCTTGTTACTCCAGCCTCGGCACTCTGTGAGTTGCCTCTTCATGTAGTCAAGCATGGTCGTGCTCTAGTCGAATACTCATGCATTTAGGCACTACATCGTACAATACATGTGTGCCCAGGAAGCCTGATGTAAGGTCATGGATCCATTGATCTGCCCAATAAGAAAAACTATCACCTTTAGTGATAGGTTGGTAATCTTGTGGATTTTCACCTGAGAATCTACTTTCTCAGTACTGGCCTTGCAATGCATTATGATCAGCTCAGCGATGTTGTGGGGCCCAGGGGGGAATGAACGCAAATTGACTGGTTCCCCTCTCCTCGAAAGGCCAGTCAAGAAGTATATGTTTTCAGTCGTTGGATTCAATGACTACCCCTCAAGAATAAATGCCTATGCGTCAAGATGTCAATAATCCACCAAGGCATTTAGCAGCCTGAGTTGTGCCCTCATGAGTGGACATCTATAGAAATTCCATAACCCTCATTGTTTCAATGCGGCGATAGCAGCAGGGTCCTCATCGACCAATACATTGATCTCCTCGTGTTCCCTCTCCCTCCAGTGGACATACATCCTGTCACATGAAAAGTTTAGGGGAGGAGTTAGCTCTTTCATATTCATGTTTTTAATGATTTTGAGGGTGTACACGGGCTATTTTGGAAAAATTCATGTACGTCCGCGGACAGACTGTTTTCTACCCGCGGACACGTAGGGCCGCCCTTTTTTAGGAGGGCACTCCCCCTCAAAAACTAAAAGAAATGCATAAATGATGAATGGGAATACAAGAGGGATGATTTTATACTTACTTGGTCTGAGCAGAAGTTTGTTTCGTCCTTTGAATCTCCCGAAATCAACTCTTTTAGCAAAGGGTTATTTTTCACTTTTTGGTTAATTCTCAATTTGCAATGGTGAAAATGAGTTGTCAGCTTCTATTTATAGACTTTTTTGGCCCTTTTGCCACTTTTTTGAACCCTTTTGTCATTTTTTTTGGCTTGAAAATCATTTAATATGGTTCTTGAGTTTCTCATTGGATGTTACAATGCACTTCACTTTTGGTTTGGAAAATTTTTTGGGAGATGGATCACTTTTAAAGGTCCTTTGGTAAAAGTCATTTTTCCAACTTTTTGCATATAAGTTAGGATTTCACCCCCACTTTCTGCATCTCGTTGTCTTTTTTTCTTTGCCTTAGGATTGATCCCACCAAAGTGTGAAATGGAACCATCTTTGATGTTTTAGAAGTGTCGTGGTTAGGTGGTAGAGCCTACCTTTAAATGGATTCCCTAGATAGATCCTTGTTGTGTCTTGGTTTCCATGTCGTCATTAATGACTTTAGGCTCGGGAGTCCTTGTTAGTCCTGTGCTAATTATGAGATTGAGCCTCATACATATGATGTGTCATCACTCTTGACCTCACCCTCGGGACTCCCAAAAATGAACATGCTTTGTTGTCTTTCAAGCTCACTTTGAAATCTGAAAGCAACATCCGACGAGACTACATTTATGCTTTTCAATCTTGTCTAGATTAACTGAGAAAATTAACCTCTTGGAGTCTTATTTAAGCCCTTTTCAGAGTCTCTAAACATGAAAATATTGTCGAGCGATCTTGTTGTCCTAGTTAATCTCTTTTCAGACTCCCTAAAATTGAAAATATCGTTGAGTGACCTTGTTCCTTCACACTCGTTAAATTGGTCCAGAAGAACCTCCCCTACGGAGTCCATAGTTAATCTCTTTTCAGACTCCTTAAAATTGAAAATATCGTCGAGTGATCTTGTTCCTTCACACTCGTTAAATTGGTATAGAAGAGCATCTACTGGCATGAGTTTACCCCTTTTTTCAACCTCTAGATTAATGAGGAAAAAGGTACACCTCGAGAGATTCATCTCGCCGGGAGAGTTATCCTCGGTAAATTTTATACTTTTTCGAGCTAAGGAGACTAAATCTAGAAAAAGGTTGTGATTCCATAGTTAATCTCTTTTCAGACTCCTTAAAACTGAAAAGATTGTCAAGTGATCTTGTCTATGTCACACTTGTTAAAATGGTTTTGAATAGACGTCTTTTCGGTGCCAGTTTACCCCTTTTTCGAACCAACTAGACTATTTTCGAAAAAGGTACCCTAGTGGAGTCTTCTTTTACGTTTTTTCAGACTCTCTAAAACATAAAAAAACTACCGAGCTTACCTTCTCTCGACTCATGAAAAATACATTGAGGGGGGTTTCATCGTGTCCTGCTAATCGCATTTGCATCTCTGCGTCTTTGTCCTAATTTTGGCTCCATGTTTCTCTCAATTGAACCTTTGAAGCATGCCTTATATGCAAGCCTTGTAGCACTTTGCCTATGCGACCTGACACCTTGACCCATGGAGAAATTTTCCCCGAGTTTCCTTTTCCTGCACATGTCTCCTTTCTCTGATCATTAGTGTGTTCCTTGCGCTTGGAACTAGTATGCTTGCGACACTCGTTCCTCCTTTGTAACGTAGCATTCTTTTATACTTTTTCAAAGCTCTTTAAAAATATTGAAAAAGACAAAAATAAATAAACAATACACCAAAAAGAGGACGGGAAATATATATTCTTTTTTGGCAGCACAATGATTCGCCCTTGGACAAATCACATCCTTATGTTTGTTCATCAAGATTTTGGATTTAATATGACCTTAGGAAGTTGTTCTCGCTACATAGAGTTGTGTCCTCCTCTGTTTTCTTATTCCTCCAAACACATGGAAAATTTGCATTGCCTCCTGCACCGTGAACTTATGTCAATGTCATGTTGCCTGAGTCTAATCATCTTTCGTGATCTTGTCCAAGGGAAGTTTCATCTAGCCTAAGTCGGCCTTTCTTCATTTTGTCTCTTTACCTCATGTTCGGCCATCCCAAAAGCCCAATCAAGTCCTTGTTCGAAATCAATGAAGTTCTTTGTTTGATCACCAAGATCCTCTTGTTTGTTCTTGATGAGCCATCGAAGACCTCTTGGTAGTGAATTCATACACTCACATTACACTCCTACCCGAGTTTTGAAGATCTTGAATTTGTTGCTCCAGCTCTAAATGCCTCATATCTAGCCATCATGCATCATTTTCTTCTTGAAGATGGATACTATACATGTATATTTTTTATTTTGAGATGTAGATCCGTTGTGTATTTCTCGTGGCTACACTTTATATAGTTATATGACATGGATCTGCAGTGTATTTGATTGGCATCCATGATTTATTTCATCCCGAGCATGGGTATGCCCGCCTCAGAGAGACAATTGTTATTTTTTGCAGATGGCACCTCTCGAACCCTAGTACCAGGCTCACTCACTTCGTACATTGGTGAAGATTTTGTAATGTATTTCGGCCATCATATTCTCTTCTGACCTCACACATTAGGGGGCATCTATTATAACCCTAAATTGCTCCATACATGCATACCTGGCATTCGACCCTCTTACTTGCTATTTTTTCCAAGCCATCACTAAGTTGCTCTTCTTAAAAACTCATTTTTTGAAGATGTACGTGCACTGCACTATTACTGCCCGCGTACACACGCCTATTGCACTATTACAGCCTGTGTATACTTGCAAACGTTGCAAAAATTAAAAAATTGCAAGGAATTCGTTGAGATTACGGGCTATTGGGTAGTTTCCCAACTAATCCACTGCCTATGGCTCGTCACCCAACCGAATAACCATCATTTTTCCATATAAAAGGAGGTGTTGGGGTCTCATTCCTATGCTAAGCATAATAATAGTGAAACTCTGCTCGTTTCACACCCCCTCCTTGCCCTAAGAATTTGCAACCTTGTTGTGAGAATTGCATCAGAATTCCCCATTTTTCCCTTTTTCCTCCATCATAAACCCACTCCATTTCCCAAGAATAAGGTTGAGAGGAGAACGATACATGTAGGTGCACTTGGAGCTTGGTGAAGAGGAGCTTGGACCAGGTTCGTGGAGCAGTAGCCGGAACTGGTTGTAAGTAATCATTGTATTATTAATAAAAGAAGTACTTTTCCTATTCCAGAACATGATGTGTCGAATGTTTGCATTTGTTTTATGCTTTTATTCTAACATATAACACGTATTTATGTGTGAGATGTGTGCTTGTAGTTCCTTGTTTATCTGTCTTTGAATGCAGATCATCCTTGGGAAGAGGTTTGCAGTCAGTGGAGCCTTCAAGCACGAGAGGATCTACACCAGACGCTGAGTAAAGGTACAGTTACCAGATCCTTCTCATTTTACTTTTCTTGCATAAGTTTGGGGTATGTTTGGGGTAGTTAGAAAATCTACACCGGACGCTGAGTAAAGGTACAGTTACCAGATCCTTCTCATTTTACTTTTCTTGCATAAGTTTGGGGTATGTTTGGGGTAGTTAGAAAAGTAGGAGACTTTTAGACAGTTGTGATTTGCCTACATTGTAAACCCTGGTGTAGCCATAGGGGGTTTTTCCTACTAGCAACACCCGGAGCTATATCTAAGGAAGGCATCAGTGCAAATATGGAAAGGGAGGGACCAATTTGGCCCTCTCAAAATGGGAGTACTTGAAATATTCTATTTTAAAATTTCAAAATCAATTTGACATTGAGGATCCCAATGGAATTCAGCATCCTTTTCTAACAATTTGAACAATGGGGCAGCTAGGTTTGTAAAATTTTTAATAAATCTTCTATAGTACCCAACATGCCCTAAGAAACTTCTAACTTATTTTTGGGACCTGGTGATTTTGATTCGAGAAATGATTTCAATTTTAGTAGGATCTACCCTTATTCTGGTACCAGAAATATGATGACCTAAAACAATCCCCTCATTGAACATCATTTTGGATTTTTTATGGCTAAGGGAAAGGTTAGTTTCTCTACATCTGATCAATACTTTCTTTTGGTTGTCTAAGGATTGTTGGAAATCATCCCCATATACTATGAAGTCATCCATGTAGACCTCCACACAATCATGGGTTAAATCAGAAAAGATAGCCAAGACAACCCGTTGAAAGCTGGTAGGGGCATTAAAGGGAAGAACCCTATAAGCATAAGTACCCTAGAGGAAAGTAAAAGTGGTATTTTCTTGAGCCTCTGCTGCAATTTGGATCTGGTTATAACCATTGAACCCATCCAAGAAGGAAAAATACTTTTTCCTAGACAAAGTGTCCAATACTTGGTCTATAAAAGGTAAAGGAAAGTAGTCTCTAAAGGTAGCCTTATTTTGCTCTCTAAAATCCACACAAATTCTCCACTTGCCATTTTTCTTAGAAACAATGACTAATGGAGATACCCACTTACTATTTGAAATGGGATAGATAAAATTCACATTTAGGAGCCTTTGAAGCTCTTCTTTCACTATATCTTTCAAGGTTGGATTCATCCTCCTTTGAGGTTTCCTAACTGGTCTGATTTGATCATTGTTATAGATGTGATGGAAACAAGTATCCAAGTGGATCCCTTTCATGTCAGAATAGTCCCATGCAAATGCATCATATTGTTCTTGAATCATTTGAATCAATTGGTCTTGTTGTTTAGTTTCCAAATCATAATTGATATAAAGACACTTCCCAGGGCTGATTTCAACTTATTTCACAGGTGAATTTCTACCCTCGTTCATTGTTGTCATAGTGAACAAGGTAGAAGGATGACAAAGTTCCTGAAATTCAAAGATGAAAATATGTTTATATTACTGAAAAGTTTGTGGATATTCTATACATTTAGTCTCAACGAAAAATTGGTTTAAAACTTGATCTTCATATGGTTCTTCAAAACCTCTTATTTTTTCAATTGTTAACAAGGGTTTAACATATTCCTCCTCCCCATATGGATTCTCTAACCATAAGGAAATTTTAGTAGTTGGTTGGAAAGGAGGGAATAGAGTAAGCTTTTGGTTGTGAGTCTCATTGGAAATTGTCATCTCTCCATATTGACGGCCAATGAATGCATCAGCAGTGGCCAACCAAGGTCGACCAAGCACAACTCGATGTTCGGGTTTGGAGGATTTTAGATGTATTACCAAGAATTCTACATGATACTCCCAAGAAGCTAGGGTGATTGTTACATCATCCATACTTCTTGTTGGACTGATGACTGATTTATCTGCTAATTCCAATAGGGTGTGAGTTTGCCTTAAGTGTTTTAGTTGCAATGTTTGCATGGTACCAACAGGCATAACATTTATTGTTGCTCCAAGATCAATAAGTGTATTTGATAATGAAATACCATTGATTTCTATCGTTACCACTAGGTTCCCTAGGTCATTGTATTTGAATGGCATTTCTTATATGAATTCAGAAAATTGTCCAACCACTTGTACAATAGGAGGCTCCTTCCTTTTTCTTTTGGTATTTTTATTGAAAACGTCCCTTACAATCTTGGCATAGATGGGAATGTCTTTAATAGCTTGTAGCGGGGTAATATTTATACATATATTTCTTATCTTAGCTTCTAAATTATGTCCTAAAGGCACCTCGGGTTTCTTTATAAGTAGCCTTTCTGGATAAGGTGGAGAGTTGGCTTCCTGAGGTAGTTCAGGTTGTGAAGTAGGTCTAGTTGGAATGTCAGGAGGAATTTCCTCTATAGCAAGGGTGTCTCCATCTTCATCTGGTTGATTTTCTTATTGTTCTTCTTGAATAACCATGTAGAATTTGTTTTATTTAAGACCTTCCATGATCTTAATTGGATTTCATTTAATGGAGCCGAGGTAATGACATAAGTCAGGAAGGTTTGCAAATCCATATTCTTTACAGGTTGGGTAGGTCTACTAATAGGGTTTGCAATGGGTTGTGATGGAATTGGGGTAGGACGAGGAGGATTTGGATTAAGTGGAGTTTGTAGTTGTTTCTAGTTTGGATTCATGGGCAATGTAAGTTGTTGTTGTAGTTGAGGAGGTGGAGGTAGTGAAGGGGGATTAAATCCTGGCAAAATCTTAGAGATATTAGAAGGGTATTGTGGGTATGTAGGAAAATATGGTGGCTGGAAAGGGGCATTCCCATAGGCATTTCCCATCCATCCCTGTTTCTAAGGATGTCCATGTGTTTTATGGGGTGTCCATTGGGAATAAGGCATCGGAGGGACCCATTGTTGTTATGGGTATTGCATGGAGGGATCTGGGAAAATGTTAGGATTTTGTTTCCTCCAGAGTCTCTTAGTGGGATATGATGGGTCTTGGGGCTCTACTCCTCCCTTGTAGATAGCTCGAAGGCCAGGTAGTGAAGGACACCTTTCAATAGGATGATCCTCTGTGTAAATTCCACAAACTTCTATGACATTAATAGGGCACTCCTTCTCAGGGTGTCTCTTCCTACACCGAGGACAGAAAATAGCCAAGGCAACATTCTCTTCCTCTTGTTTCCTATTGATTTTAAGGGTATCCAATTGGATGTTGAGTGTATTTAGGATATCTATTTTAAAATTCTCTAGTATATTTCCTAGTTCCATTCTTGTGACACCTCCTGTAGTAGGTTTAGCAATTATGTTTACAAGGTCTCTTGAAATTTTCCCATTTTTGGCTTGACTACAGGAGTACTTTTTACAATACTCAGCAATATCAGCAAATGGTTTTTGGTATACATCCCCAGATCTCATGAGGTTTAGCACTTCTATACATTCATCCCTAACACCTTTCAGAAAAATAGTCCTAACCGTGGTTGTGTCGAGAGAAAATTTTTTGGTCTTTTGGTAGTTATAGAGGAACCTTCCCATGTAATCCTCTAGGATTTCCTCCTCAGATTGTTGCATCTTGAATATGTCATTCCTAGAATCTCTAGGCCTACAATAATACTGATATTTTTGGAGAAAATTTTCGTTCATGTCATCCCAGGATAAAATATTATGTTCCCCTAAACTCATGAACCATCTTAATGTTGAGTCTTTTAATGTGGATGGAAACAATTTCATTTTTTGAGCATTGTCTATGTAATTATAACTTCTGCATAAAATATCAAACTCAAACATAAACGAATCAGGGTCCTCATATGGAATACCATGAAAGTGAGGCAATGATGACAATGGAATATTCTTCATGGTGACATTTCTGGTAATGTTCAGTATCGGAAATCCAAATGTCTTTCTCATTGTTTTCATTCCCTTCTTCATCTGCCATATTTCCGAACAACAATTTATAGGCTGCAGGTGATGTTTCCCCACTAGGTGATGGTTCAACCACTGGATTGGTTGGGATATTCAAGTTTTATAATACTTTATGCACTGCTCCAACTGTAGATTCAGCTTATTCTACCACTTCCTTTGTTTCTTTTTCAATTCCTTCTTCTGATTGGGTCACCACTGCTCCTCCTGCTACTTGCTATGACATGTTTCCAATTTGCACAGTAGCTTCAAATTCAGGGTCTTGTACTGTATTTTAAATTACTGCTTATTAACTTTCTCCTCTGGGAATCTTTCCTACATAACGGTTAGCAGAATTAGTGGGAGGGGTTTTTCTTGGACCAAATAAGTTTTCTAGAATTTTTGTTGTAATAAATTTTCCTTTACTATCTCTAAGTCTACTCATATAAAATAAAAATATCTAGTGCTAACACAACACAAATTCTAACTACTAAAGGAAAGAGGACAACCTAGCTTTGGAGCGACCCCACCAAAGTGGATGTGCAGGTTCTTACCTTTCATCTTACCATTTTCTCTCCGCCCTTAGCTCATCCTTAAAACCAATCCAAAATCATCAAATCAATCTATTTCAAACACTTATTATTATCGTTTACAACTTCCTGACAATGGCGCCAAAATGTTGGTGCAATTATATGTAGAATATATCTTCAATGATTAATATGTCAACCAGGATTCGTAATCAACAACTTTTCTACACTATATGTGCCGAAAACAGATGATCTTAATCTAACTAATAAACATAATAAATCTTTGTTTCAATCCAAAGACTAATCACACCTTAAAGGAACAAAAATCCTTCTATCTAAAGGGATGAAAATCCTTCCATATTCTCCTAAACTAAATCTTTACCAATCAAAAGGAGGGAATCCTATCCTCTTTCTTCAATGCTTGATATTTTATCAATTTCTATCTACCTCTCCACACTTCAATCAAATAACACAATTAAACTCAAACTCAAACACACTCTGAAAATATTACATCTTTTAGAGAATTGTCTAGTTTAATAGGTCAGGAACAGAAATCCATTTATCAGTCCATGTAATGCAAAAGATGGATTATCATATTGTTATGGTACTAACACACTTTTACAATTTAAAATAAATGACAAATTCATAAATGGAGATGATTACACTTAAAAAATGTAACTAATTTAACATTACAACCTATTGAAAGTAAAACGCTTATAGTTTTTGTGCACTACACTCATCGTACATTAATTCATATTCAATTCAAACCAGAAAATGGAATTATGCTAAGTACAGGACGAATAAATATTAAGTACATGATGATCGCAAAACAGTATCGGATCACACCACGCTAGTACAGGAACCAAATCTGCGCTACAATTTTACAGTAATTTCATCAAGTTGGACCAGTGGGCCCTGACCGATTCCAACAGGGAAGCTTATAAAGTTCACAGAATGTTGGACTTCAAAGAACGTACACAACCATCACTGCAATTCACATTACGTTTGAAGAAAAACTCACATAAAATATATATTCATAAACTTAATTCTTCAGCATAACAATCTCTGTAATTTTTCTTCACCATATGTTCAGTCACCTACAGGCCCTCTTTATAAGAGAAATAGTCTGATACAATCGAGGTAGCAGATATTGTAAAAATAAATTTCAAGTCTAATACATGATTTTCTCATTTTGAAATTCACTTCATCCTCATGACACAAAGTGCATGCGGATGAAAATAATATCATATGGACTCAAAATAGGCAATCCCATTCACCAACTGACTCCTTGAACTTATCGAAATATCCATTCAGTTGATTGCATTTAGATTTGCATATTCTGGTACCTGATGGTTGTTGACGCAAGTACCGGATGACCTGGAATGTTTCGATACTGGATGGTTCTGGACATTCTGGTACTTGATGGTTTCTGGAACATTCTGGTAGCGAATGAGTTGAATCGCGACTACCGGATGACATGGAGTTTGGGTATCGGATGCATGTCTTGAGAGTACCAGATGACCTGTCTTGCTAGTGTCAAATGACCTATCTTGCTACGATTTCCACAACAATGTTGTGAGATGGAATAAAGCATATAGATAATTGTTTTAACTATCAATAAACCATACAAATCATAGGCTTAACATTAATTACCTCTTGTACACCAAAGAACTGTCAAATGGGTATATCATCGAGCAAAAGGGATGAATTACTGATAGTTTTAGGGCAACATAATCAATATAAGGTGCAAAAGTAAGATAATTGTGGATGTCAAAAAGGAGGCCCAACAGAGAGATTCAGTGTGTTGAGAAAAATTAGATTCCATCCTCTTCATAGTTGCATCGGCTAAGAAGTTCAGCATCTCATTCTTAGAACTTGTAATGTCGACAATGTTCTTCTTAGGCTCACCATTAGTTCTAGAATAGATTGCTTGGTTGAGTCTTCTAGAGGTAGTCAAATTCTTCTTGGCGTTAATGGAAAAAATTTTGGAAGCTTCAAGGGTTTGGGGATCTTGTTGTATTAAGTGAAAGGCCATATCTCCATCTAAAGAATCCAAGTAGTAAATGAGGATTGATTTTTCTGGGGGTTTGATTTACTTGTTCAATTTATGGACAATCTGGGTAAATATTTGATTGAATTCTTCCTTGGTTTCATTCTCATTCTTCGTAGTTGTACTAAGAGAAACCAATAAATTCCTATTATCCCTTTTCTCACCCCATTTTTCCATAAAGACATTCTCTAATTCATTCAATGTGTTAATTATATTGCAGGTAAGTTTGATACGAACCAATCAGAAGAATCATTTTCTAAGGAAAGGGAAAACAAGCTCATTTTGACATCATCATGATTTGGAGCCAATATATTGACCATGTTCTTTAAAATTTCCAATGATCTAGCTAATATAGCATTATTTCCTTGGAAGGTTGGAAAATTTCCAATAAAATTCTCAAGGATGTCATGAGGGTAGCCTCGAATATTTGCAAAGTTGAAAGGCCTATTTAGCTCAGTGAGTCAATCACCCATTATGTATTGAGTCAGTTGAATTCAAACACTCTCAAAAATATAACGAAGGTCTTCAACAATGGGAGATTTTAGGTAGTCTTTAAAGATAGGGGGTTAGTTGACCATGTTATCCCCTCTCACCTAGGGGTAACTAGAGGGGATCATTATCTATGATCCACATTGCAAACAGTGGTCCTAGAGATGATGACCATCATTCTCCACAGATAGCATCCCCTCAAATGTCTCTTCATCATCATTGCTTAGCTCATTCACTTGGTCACCGGGCTCATCCGATGATGGTGGTCCAACACACATGAGGTACATTAGCCATTGTTTCATACAAAGTGTTACATTTAATGTATTGGGAATTTAGGTAAGGATCATGGGTTGAAGTTAGATAATGAATTGTGATTCTTGGAAGTTATGATTTTTTCCTTGCTTCACCTTGCTGGCCAACATATGTACTCTAGTCAAGTGTTGTCACTCTCGAGGAAAATGGGTACTACTGGGACGCCTTGATAGGGGTAACATACCCATACCTTTTTCATACTTAACACTTTCCATCTATATTCATCCCACTATCCTATCTTTTAGGAATCGTTGTTACATGTATCCCAAAAGGGTTCCTATGTCATTCTCCTACGAGAAGAAGGGGCTTGAATGCTCGAGGTTGATGTAGATGGTAAAAAAGAATGGAAAGAGCATGTTATAAATTCAAAATTCAAAAGAATAATCATGGGATATAAATGATAAATCAAAATCCAATTTAGCTTGAGCTCTACCCCCTCGCTATGAGGCCATCAACCCAAGTCCTAATGCACTAAATGCATACCTAAAGAAAAGGACTTAATTGAATCTCGATGTAATAAATGCATAAACCTAGAAAGGGGCTTGCAAAGAAATTAATGAATATCAAAAGGCAAGATAGGGGTGGAAAGAAACATTGTTGAGGAAAGGGTAACTCAATGCACCAAGTGCTCTCTCTACAAAGGCGGTCATGTAGATGAAAATTACACATGGGCTTGCATGTCAATGACACCATGACCATGAAGTAAACCCCATGTCATACCACTCACTCACACTTACACTTTGATTTGTTTCTCGGGAAATACTCCTATACTTGGGTACTGACACACCTAATAGTGTTCTATGATGGTCCTAATCCCATACTTAAACTTGGAAAATCGCATAAATTCATAAGCTAATGTGAAGTTTGAAGAAGATACCTAATTTGAATTACTTACATGGATTTTTCATTAAATTGTGACTCACTTTTTATGATTCTAGTGACTCTTGTATCCATGATGGTTGGTCTCACTTGAGTCTTTGAGCCCCTACTTGATGATGATGCACCCCTTGAGATGATCCTTTGGAATATGTTCATGATGATTCTCCCACAGTTCATGATGATGTTGCATGTTGTATGGACGACATTGAGCACTTGATGATGAGCATTGGGCCATGTGATGACTTATCATGTTTCTTGGAATCCTCCACTACCTCTTGGACTTGGGATGTTTCACTTCTGGTATAGGACGTTTCCCATTGAGCTTGACATGTCACCTTGAGCCCTCGATGATGTCATACACACCTTGAATACATTGGAGCTTAGATTGATGACGTGGCCTTGATGATGATAGTATGCCTCTTTGGAGAGGTTATGGAAGCCTTCTCTTTGATGACATCATGGTTTTGGCCTTGGACATTGCACATATGGAGATGACATCATGTTTTAGAATGATGTGACATTTGCTTGAGCCGACCTAGCATTTGAATGACGAGTTGGCACCTTGTGGATGAGGATATGTGACCTTCTTGATGAGGAGGCATGACTTTTGATGAGATGTTGCACCTTTTGGGAGAGACATGACTTTTGGAGTCATTGTACCCCATTGGAGGATGATGTCACCTTCTTTGAGCCCTTGACACTCACATGTGTGGCTTTTTAAGAGGGTGTTTTCATGTTTTAGTATTAACTTTATCTTAGAGGATTTTTTGGGGTTCAACCTAAGACCTATCCACCTTGAATCATGGATTTTTATGCTTTAGGGGCTTCTTAAAAAGGTAGAGAGTTCGGTTTCCTCATATATATAGAGGGAGTGCTACCTCATTGTAAATCATAGCAACTTGTGGAGGATTATCACTAATTGTCTCTTCTATCTTTCTCTTTTAGTATGTATGACTTATGCACCTTCTTTGGGAGATGATCTATTGCATGATTTTCAAGTTTTGATGGATGATTTCATGGTTAGGATTTAATGGATGATCATTAGCTTACCTAGTAAATTCTCTTTCTAATCTTTGTTGGTTTGTTTCTTGAATGTATTAAGGGTAAATGTGTTTATCAAAGTGGTGATAGTTCATGTTACCTTGTATTTCTCTTGAAAAAATCTTGTTTTAAAATCCTAGGAAGGTTTGTAGTCTACCATCCCTTTATATCATTTGTTTAAAGATTGTTTAAGGACATAAGGCAAACTTCTAGGGTTTGTAGTGGACTACCCTAGGTGTTTCCCTATAGGATAGAGTTCTAGGGTTTATAGTGTACTACCCTAGGGTTTATCCATGATCCATCTTTAAGCTTGTCAAAAGGCATAGAATGATTTCTAGGTTTTGTAGTGGACTACCCTAGCCTTCATTCTATTGGTTAATCCTTAAGGTTTGTAGTGGACTACTTTCAGGTTTACCCAAAGCTTTCCTTTGTCTCCCAAAAAAGTGCATACTTTGACCTCATATTCCCAATAGGAGTAAATATCACTAGTCTTTCTCTCTTCTACCAAATTCTAAACCTTAATTTCACCCTTTCCTTTGTTGTCTTAGGGTTATATTAGGATTTGTTGCATTTATCCTCAATTTTCAACCATCTTTGAGCTTGACATCTATGGTTTTATTGGAATTTTTCACCTTGAAGTACATCTTGATTGCATTATCGTTGTAATTTTCAGCCCTCTAGGACTTGACGTTTTGCATATTTAGAATTGTTTTGTGACATTTACATTTCAGCAATTAATTGTCTATAAATCCCTTGTATAAATTATGATTTTCAGCCCTAGTTTATTTCATGCTTACTCATTTTAAGGGTTTTTTTGTTTCTATTGTTGTAACTTGGCATATTGTTGTAGTTAATCATCTTTAATACAAGTTTTACAATATCCATAGATTGTTTCTTGATTTATAGTGTTTGGGGCATCTCTTTGACTTATTTTGACTTGGTAAACATCATTAATTGTACAATATACTTCACATATACAAATCTAAAAATTGCTTCATTTAACCACCTTGTACTTATCTTGATTACCTTGACCTAGTGGTGGTGTGTTTGTGTAGCAAATAAAGGAGGTTGTAGACTTGATCCTTTCTTCCTATAGGATTCCTTAAGGTTACTAGGGAAGCCTCCCTTGTGTTGGATTTCATTCTTCACTAAAACGAGGGAAGTGATTTGATAAGGTGGCAGTGGAAACACTTCCAATGGTGCACTTGTCGTACCCCTTGTGAAAGGATTTGCACAAAGATGCTAGATTTTATGATAAAATTTTGGCACTATTGTCGGGGAGAATTAAGTTATTCTCTTTGGAAACCCAAATTCTATGCTTCAACCAAATCTTTGTGGGCTTACACTTAGAGTTATTGAACACTCTAATTTCCCGCCTGGCAACTCCACATCAAGAGAAGCCAAAGGTTATGGATACCAACCAAAGATTGTATTCCAACAGATGATGAACACCTTCAATAACCACTCACACAACTAGATCAAAGACCAACACACTGATTTTTTGACTTGGTAAAACTCTTAAAGGGGAAACATCCACGGCCCCATCCAATGCGGCCACTTGGAGCAGTTTATTAATGCAAAAGAAAAAGATTACAAAGAGATTTTACAAGAGAGTTTCTCACAATCAATCATCAGAAAATGACCCTCCATGCTCTTTAAATAGAGATCATGGACCAATCGGGTGTTAAGCCATAGATCAATAGTTGTTAAGATCAAAGAGAATATGAACCGTCAGATCACTCTATGTCGGGAACATATCGTGACCGCGTATTTCCTAACTAAAAATGCATAATAATGCATACTAAAGAAACACACTTTTACCTAACGACACATTAGACCAAGTAGATCTTAATTAATTCCTAAGTGTCTAAATATCCTAACACCCCCCTTTAAGAACAACTTGGGATAGGATTGAAGGATTTACATTTGTGACACAATAGGAGAAGGAATGAGGCATTAGAGCCTATCCCCCCTTAATGACAACTTCCTGAACTCCTAACATGGATCAAAGTTTGGAAAACTTTACTTCTGTAAGAGACTTTGTGAAAATGTTTGCAACTTGATCTTCTATAAGGCAAAAGAGCACTTCAATAACTTGATCATGAATGAGATTTATGATGAAGTGCATATGTAACTCGATGTGTTTGTTGCACTGATGTTGAACTAGGTATTTGGCGAGCTTGATGGAAATCTGATTGTCGCACCAAAGGCTAGTTGAATTTTGATGCTGGAATCCAAACTTTGAAAGGATCTGTCGAAGCCACAAGGCTTCCTAACTTGCATTTACCGTTGCTCGGTACTTATGCTGAAGAAAGTGTAATAGCCTATTGTTTCTTACAGGCCCAAGTGGCAGGTCCTGAACTAAGGCTAAAAACATAACCTGTAGTAGAATTCAGATCATCAGGGTCGTTGGCCCAATCTGAATCAGTGAAACCAACCAATAAAGGAGTCCCCCCTGAACTGTAATGTATCTCGAACTGAATTGTACCAAGGACATAGCGAAGTATACTTTTAGCTACTTTCCAATGGATTTCATGGCGTGTTTTCATATACCGGGAAACAAGACCAATAGAAAAGGAAAGATAGGGATGGCTATGATTCAAGTATAAGAGGCTACCAACTAATTGACGGTACAAGGTGGCATCAACTTCGGGAGAAGTATAGGTACTAGCAAGCTTGACTACAGACTATAGGGGAGAAGGGGATGGTTTAAAATCTTCCATTTTAAAGTGACGAAAAAGGTCACGAGCATACTTAGACTGGGAAAGAAAAATTCCTTCATTGGTTTGCAAAACTTAGAGGCCAAGGAAATAATGCAAAAATCCTAAGTCTGTCATTTCAAATTTCTTCTTAAGGTTGGTTTTCACATGGTTTAAAAGTTTTGAGTCACTACCAGTAATAATAAGGTCATCAAAATAAATGACAAGGATTATGAGATGGCTTCCTACTTTCTTGGTATAGACATTAGGATCAGAATGGCATCTAGAGAATCCAGTGTCAATAAGAAAGTTGTCCATTTTGGCATACCAAGCTCAGGGAGCTTGCTTAAGACCATAAAGAGATTTCTTAAGGCGACAAACAAGGCTAGAGTCATTCTGGACATAGTCATGAGGTTGTTCCGTGTAGATTTCTTCTTGCAAATATCCATGCAAGAAGGTGGATTTAACATCCATCTGATGGACCTCCCATTTATGTGAGGCAGCAAGGGAAAGAACATGGTGGATGGAATTCATTTCGGCTAAAGGGACAAAGGTTTTTTTATAGTCAATTCCTTCAACTTGGGAAAATCCTTTGGAAACTTATTAATCCTTGTGTCTTTCAACACTTCCATATGATGCATACTTAGTTCTATAGACCAATTTACATCTGACAAGTTTTCTTCCTGTTGGAAGAGGTCCAAGATCCCAAGTATTGTTTTCCATTAAAGAACAATACTCTTCATTCATTGTTGTATCCTAATCTAGATGACCTGAAGCTTCTGCAAATTTCTCTTGATCGTGAATCTCTGAAACTTGAGCCAAAAGAGAAGAGGCTTGTTGAAATTGTGAACGTGTCTGAAACTGATATGAAGGATCACCAAAAACATCACCATCTGCTTGTCGTGTTGAACGGACCCATCTAGGGAGCAATGGAACTCAAAGGAATCATCGAGGAAGGTGAGCAGGAGGAGGTGGATTTTCATCCTCACTGTCATCATCTAAAGAATAAACCAGAACAGGAACAAACAAAGGCACAAACGTTGAATATGGCTCGCATGTCAAAGAAGGCACAATCATCGAATTAGGCTCGCAGGCCAAGAGATTTTCATCAAATTTAACATCTCTTCTAATAATAATTTCATTACAATGTGGTTGAAGAAGTCTATAGCCTTTTACATCTTCAGAATAACCAACAAATATACACTTCTCACTTTTAGGCTCTAATGCTTTCCTTTTCTCATCAAGAATGTGAGCCATGATATATTGCCAAATACACAAAAGTGACTTACATCTGGTTTAATTTTAGTACAATATTCTTCCGGTGTTACATTTTTAAGAGCCTTTGTGGGAGTGATTTACTATGTAATTTGCACATTTGATGGCTTCTGCCCAATACTTTAGACTTAATCCCTTAGATTGGAATACAATTAGTCATTTCTTTTAGTGTGCAGTTCTTTCTCTCAACAACACCATTTTGTTGTGGTGTATATGAACAGTGTGTTGCATTTAGATGCCCTTTGTAGTGCAGTAACTTGTAAAATTATTGTTCACATATTCGCCTCCACTATTTGTTCTTAACCTTTGAATTCGATGTCCAGATTGCTTTTCTACAAGGGCCTTGTAGGACAAAATCTTGTCAAAAACGTCGCTCTTAAGTTTTAAGAAGTAAACCCAAGTACGTCTGGAAAATTTATCAATGAAAGTTAAGAAATACTTGCACCCGGAAAAAGAAGGAGAAGAAAGTGGACCACACAAGTCACTGCGAACAAGTTGCAAAGGTCTCAAGGCGTGCCAAGAGGCACGTTTGTCAAAAATGTCTCGATCATGTTTGTCGAGAACACAACTGGCACAAACACCATCTTTGCATGAAACAAGAGGAAGATCAGTCACCATCTATTGATTACATACTTGTTGCAATGAGTGATAGTTTAGATGACCAAACTGCGCATGCCAAAGTTTGCTCAAGTCATCGCTATGAGCAACAAAAACTGATGAAAAAGAGGATGACCCAAAGTTGTCAAACTTGTACAACCTAGTAATATCATCAACAATTTTAGTTGCAAGAACATGCTTAGGATCTTTTATATCCTTGATTACAACTTGGTGAGGTGAAAAATCTATGGTTTTACCTTCACCTGAATGAGTGATTTGATATACTGATAGAAGGTTACAAGAAAGACTTGGAACACATAATACATCATTGAAATAACCATCATCTACGTGAAATGCTCCAAATCCTACAACACTAAGAGACATATCATCACCAACACATATTTTCTTGGTGTTACATTCATTTAGAGCAGAAAATATGTCTTTATCCTTAGTCGTATGATAAGATGCTCCAGAATCAATAAGTCACTCATCAGAAGAAGAAGTAGAAGTTGCATTGAAGGACAAACCAGAAGCAGAAAGTGAATGTCCATGACAAGAAGATGAAGAAGTAGAATCAACACCGATGTTGTGCTTCTTCCTCGTTGCTTCTAAATCTGCCATCTTCTTGAAACATTTGGACTCATCATGACCATCTTTATCACAAAAATTGCAATGTCTATCAGTCTTCCTATTTTTAGATTTTTCTCCTTTGTCACCATTAGGAACTGAAGTTGTCTGAGTGGGTGGGTTTGGGACCATTATGTTGCTTGTTGTTGTGGCGAGGATGTTGCTTCTTGGGATTCTTTGGTTTATCTTTCTGTTGGGCGACTAAGGCTTTGTTGGAGGTACCTACAGTGTTGATCACTCCAAGTTGTACAAGCTTATCTTGCTCTCTAATCAAAGCATCACAAAAGGACTCAAGAGTGGGTTTTTTAAAAGCGTTCCCTAGATCCTCTCTCATGGCATAAAAGGTAGATGCAAACATATAATATGCACTACCTAGCTTAGAAAGAATAATATAGATGCAACGCTCTTCCTCCAACTTTATCTCACATTCTTCACATAAAATGTTGAGTGTTTTAAACTTAGATAGATAGTCTTCAATGCAAGAAAAATCATTTGGACTTAAAGTCAGTATTTGATTTTCTAACTGATGTGCTTGAATAATATTGTGTTTACCAAACACAGATTCAAGATTTTCTCAAGCTTCATGGAGGTCATCAATTTCTTTAAGGTGGAACCTTAAATTGGGAGAGATGGAAATTTCGATCAGTCCACGTGCTTCGTCACTTCTATTATCCCATTTTACTTTCTTATTAGCATCAGTGGGTTCTTTTTCCTTTCCCAAGGTAATATGGTACAAGCCTTTACTTCTTAAAAAATCCTCCATATGGGATTTCCATTGGAAGTAGTTGGTGTTGGTAAGCAAAAGATTTCTCGAAGAATCCATATTAAATATGCAGTTAATATGGACTTAAAAACTGAAATTGATGATCTGGATGGAAGGATATCAAAAAATTAGGCGATTTAAAAAATAAAAAAAAAACGACACTGAAAACGGACTTCAGATGTGAAATTTATGCCCTTTTAAAAAAAAGACATAAACGGTAACCAAAGAACCACATGGTGGTGATACCCCTCCAAATAACCTCACTTTTACAAATAAGTTGTTTTAGGAAGTGACCCACTTTTATAAAAATAAGTGGGGATCACTTTTACAATGAAGTTACTTTATAAAGAAGGTTGCATGCAAAATAAATAACTCTAAAATAAAATATTAAAGCTACTTATAGTGATTCGTTTTTATACTTGAAGTGAAATACACTTTGCAATGGGACATGAACTTTTTCAAAAAAAAATGAACAAAAAGAGAGACTTGAACTCAAGACCTTTTACTTAATAAGGCAAATTTTAACTAAGTGGGATAGCAAAACATATTGTATTGTTTAGCAGGAGGATTGGGGGTGTTGTTGTTGTTGTTGTGGAAGACGGCCTTGGAGAGTGTGCTCATAAAAAACTCTTTTCACACAAGAAAAAAATTTACTTTTCGATAACAACAAGGGTTAGATCTTGGTTAGCTTACCCGAAAAATGCACATTTTCCTATATGTTTCTGATTTTTTGAGATCGCACAGGGTGCGGGGCAAAGAGCATACGCGGATCTAAAAGTGTAGCAATCTAGAAACAAACAAAATAAAACAAAAATAATACTCTACAAAAATTTTAAAAGGGTGTATTCAGGCTTTATACCTCTGGATCTAATTGAAATTGTCATATCTTGGGAAAACGGAAACCTTTTCGAGTGAAATGAAAGGTGTTCCTAACTGAAACAAGTGCTCTGGACGCAATGGAACAGTCCTCTCAGACCAGAAATATAGATGACACAGAAAATAGAGATGAGGCAACTCAGCTTCATGATCTCGATCTACAATAGGAGCGGGTCTTCAAACAGGCTCTAATACCATGTTCAACAACACAGGTATTCCAACATAGGACGAAAACCTTCAGTGACCACATCAAAACATTGGTGTTTTTATCTTTGATCTAGTTGTGTGCGTGGTTACTAAAGGTGTTCGTCCTCTGTTGGAATACATGTGTTGTCAAAAAAATACATACTCTAAAATACAAGGCTAATTGGAGAAAACCTCTTCATAACTCTCCAGTAATAAAACATTTATTCAATCTGTCAGGCTAGGTATTGGAAGAACTCATAACTCCACACGTGTTTTATTGCATTAGCTTGAAACTCAATAAATATACAATAAGTGACTATTGGTCTTCCCCAACAAGTGACTCTTCCTATCACCTACTACTCTTCATATTTACAATTTATGTTAAAAGTAACAAAATACCAAGTATTGTGTGTCCAACAATCCCCCCCCTTAATCTAAATGGGTGTTTGTGAGTCCAAACATCATTATGAACTTTTTAATTTTTTCTCTTCCAAACACTTTGGTGAAGATATCCACAATTTTCTCATTTGTGGAACAATGTCTTAAATGAATAGTCTTTGCCTCTACATGATATTGAATTAAGTGATGATTTTTGTTGATGTTCTTTGTTCTATCATGGAATTTGGGATTCTTGGCCATCTTGATTGTAGAAGTATTGTCAACTAGAAGATGAGTAGAATTCACTTTTTTCTCATGCAAATCTTCAAGTATTTTCTTGAGCTAAACAATCTCCTTCATTGCTTTTGTAGTTTCCACATATTCTTCCTCTGTTGTGGTATTTCTAGAATCCCCATAAGTTGTGTAATCAAGGCTTTGCAAACAAATGGGAGGATTCACTAGGGTTTCTCTCCTTGTTTAAAAAAATCAAGGAAGTAGAAGTTTAGCAGATATGCAACCCCACCCTGCCATCTTGTGGGAAGAAGGAAACCTAATCCAAACTATTCACACAATTGATTGAACTCGTCCCATCATGTATAATAAATATATGTGAAATTCCATCCTCGTGAGTTTTTTGGATTTGAAATTTGCATGTCCAAGTGGTGGTGGGATGCGATCGATTTGGTCTGGTGAGGATTTAATTTTGAACCAAAAAGAACAAGGTGCTTTGAAATGTCTATATTGCATGTTATGTGATGCATTACATGCAAATCTGAGAAGATGTGAGCTCATAGATTCCCATTGTCTATAAAGTCCTGAGCTTTTGTGATCAATTTGTTGATCCTTAAGTATTGGCAGCTAAACATTCAGTCGATTTTAGAGACTAGTCATTGTTCCTTTACATTCTCCACCTTTTCAAGCTGTATCTCATTTTCCCGACTACCAGTTCACAAGTTTGTTGCTACTACACATGAGTGAAGGTATCAGAAGATGCATTCTCTAATTACCATCATTGGCATAGTGCTCACTGGCAAAGAGAATTACAATGAATGGTACAAAAAGATCAAAAGCCCATTGATATTCAACAACCTATGGAATGGTATTTGCAAAGAAATAGTTGCCAATGAAGAAGAAGTTGAATCAACTACTACTAAAGATGAATCGGAAGCAAAGTCGAAGAGTAGCAGACTGACCATTCCTAGATCAAACAAAGAACATGCCATATGGAAGGAAAAAGACCAGAAAGCATATGTTGTGATTTATGCAATAGTAAGTGAAGAGGTGAGTTGTCATATTGCTTCTATTATCTACTCATATAGTACTTTGAAGAGATTAAATGAATTGTATGATACACACTCAGAACTGGAACTCATACAACTGATTGTGAAGTTCTTCAACCTAGAGTTGAAAAATAATGACTCTATGGCTTTAGATTCTAATATCAAAGCCATAATGCATGAGATTGATGCCATTGGGGTGAATATAGACCTCCCTCTCACATAGTATTTAAATGAATTGTATGACACACACTCAGAATTGGAACTCATACAATTGATTGTGAAGCTCTTCAACCTAGAGTTGAAAAATGATGACCCTGTGGCTTTAGCTTATTATATAAAAGAAATGATGCATGACATTTATGCCACTGGGATGAAGATAGACCTCCCTCTAACAAGCTTCATTAAGGCCCTTTACCCTACATATTTTCAGTCCCTTGAATCTCTGCAAGTAAGTGGTCAAATGAAATCCATCACATTTGACAATTTGGTGGAGAAAGTTGCAAAACGTGAGAAATCCTTTGGAAAGAAGTCAACTCATTCCACCAGCGAGACCATGTGCCTTACTTAGAAAGGGAAGAGTCAAACACATGATTATTCTAGAGGAGAAGGCAGCAAAAGAGGACATGGAAAAAAGACTTTCAGAGGCAGGGGGTAGACACAACCAAGATGATAGATCCAATCTTCATTGTACCCATTGAAAAAATAATGGGTCACATGAAGAAAATGACTACAGAGTTTTGTGGGAGAGTATCAAAGAAGACAGACCGAATTAGAAAGAGGAAAAAACTAAAACTTCAGAACTAATAAAAGGTAAACCACCTGAATTTACTCATTACATTGTTTCCCATTGAAATATAGGAGTAATTGAAGATTTGTTTAACACTTCATATACTCCTTGGAGATATGCATGGCTTCTTCACACAGGTGCAACCTCCCACATGAAATTTTGAATAGACTTCTTCAAAAATTTCAATGACAATGTAGATGACATAATGTATTTTGTAGATAAATCAAGTCTCACACCTTCAGGAATGGGCACCATCCACTACAAGGAGAACACTTTCTAGCAGAGGTTTTTAGTGTTACAAAATTTGGAAAAAAAAATTAAAAAAACCTCCACTACAACCTCCTCTATTGGATGTGGAGATTTTAGTGGAGGTTTTAATGGATGTTCCATATAACTAAAAACATTGGGTGGGCAAAGGTTGTAGTGGATGTTTTTTTTTTTCAGTGCTTTTATTGTCAAAATGCATTGGTGTGTCAATGGATAAAACTCCCTAGTGCGTACCTCAACATAAAATGCATCAGCATGACCTTACATAAATTCCCTGGTAAGTACATAAAACCAAAAAAGCACCAGTGCATCATTACATAAACAATCGGTGCATACATAAATCGAATAGGCACTAGTGTGCCATTACATGAAATGCCCTAATGCGTACATAAAACGAAAATGTGTTGATTCGCCATTACATTACTACATCGATCTGTATATAAAACGCAAATGCACTGGTGCATTTATAGTTATTACGCCTCGAATTCCCATTTTGTTATATGTAGCACCTGTGCGCTTTTACTTTATGTATGTCCCATTGCTTATATAATTCGTTTGTGTTGGTGCCTGTATTACCCTGTGCACCGAAAGGTACTGAAATTTCAAATATTTGAGGTGAGATGTCAGCGTCATTCTTTGTTTTGAAGCACTAGTGCTTTTATTACATATAAAGCACAGGTGCATTTATTTTATTTAAAACACCAGTGATGTTATTATATTTAAAGAGCCAGTGTGTATTTATCACATGCCCACCATAAATTTCTAAAATGATATATATTATTGCACGTTATAGGCACCAATGCTTCAGTATAAACAGTATGCACCAATGCTTCAAAATTCTTAATATGCACCAATGCGTATAGCCCTTCAAAAAGAACTGATTTCTATATTATTTCATGCACCATTTTGTGAGTTCATAAGAATGCACTAATATGTATATATTTTAATTAAAAAAAAATCACAAATACTTTTAATAATAATATTGTTTTTTATATTTATGTTATTGCATTTTGATATAATAATTGCATTAATGTCTTATCCAACGGATTACACCTATGTTATTTCCAACAATATAAATCATTCACATATTAATTAAATAGTTATTTACAACAAGGTAAATCATTCACATATTAATTAATCAGTAATGCAACATTTTACAACATTTGATAATGCAATAAAATAAGAAACCCATTTAATTATATATGAATGAGAGAGACATGATCATACAAAATGGGACAACGTAAAGGTCCACAATAATCAAAATGGAACCAATATGTAATTGTTATAGTTATTGGTAACATGTCGTCATGCAATTGGGACATTATGTCCACTACATTAAGCAAAATCTCTGATTTTTACAAATCGATATTCCAAAACATACAACTTACAGTAACATTCAATTATATTGATTGTCATTCATCACTTGAACTGGTGTCATTCCTTGAGTTGTGTAAATCCCTCATTTCTTGATCAGTTGTAGGTATTATCGCATAAGTTGTAGGTTGGGCAAAGCCCGACCCAAACCAAAAAATGACAACAACTAAGAGAACACATGCCCACTATCACCTCATATAGGTATTCTTGTCACTTTAGAGGTGAAGTGATCACCTCAAGGGGGGAATCCCAGGTGACCCTAGGGGTAAATGAGATGGAAAATGGTACTTATGAATGGATTCCCCTATAGGTCAAGTTTCTATATGGAAAGAGGGTTGGAAATGAGTCTCGGTAGTAGTTAATGGTTTCCAAAGAGTTCAAGCACCTGCGGTTGATGGTAGTACATGCCCAAGACATAAGAAAATCCAACTATACAAGATATATGTTAGGTGGACATGCAATTTAAGGTTGTTGTACATATTTGCACAAGTCAAAAGAAATATATATCAGCAAGAAACAATCAATAAATTTGTTAGATAGTATGCTACAATTCACGTAAAGAATGCAAGAGAGAAACTAGGAAAATACTAGCACAACTCGGGTAAAATAGCATGAGACTTTAGCATTGAAACAAGGTTGTAAGAAAAGGGTATTGCAGAGATATTATTCAACCTTATAGATATAAAAAACAAGTTTTTACAGCAGAAAAACCAACCATCAAAACTTGCAAGTAATCCACTCAAAAAGTGTGCTAGGATTAGTAGATTGTAGGGGCAGAATATTAGCAACTTTTGACGATTGAATTATGAGTTATTCAAGAAAGTGTTTAGGGTTTGTTGCAGCCCTATTGGCTGTTGAACTAAACTTGTTAAAGCAACAAATTGTTTGGCTAAAAGAGGACACCCTTAGGGCACAAAAATGCCTATAACATGAAGAAGAAATTACAACTTGAACAATTCCAATATCTCATAGTTATATGTATCCCAATGCAATGATTTATTTCTCCAATGCAAGATATTAGTGCCTTTACCTATTGGGTTATGGATTCTTTAAAAGAGAAAGATCTAGATGTGCTACCTTCTTGGGGGTGTGATCCCTTTTACTCCCCAATTTAAGCAAGACTAGCTAAGGAAAACCCTAGGAGGGTGTAAACCCTTTTACTCCTCCTAGTATTCCTTTGTGCAACAACTTATTTCAAGACAAAATGATGGCCTTGGTCGGGTTGTATGCACTTATACTCCCCAATAATATTAGAAAATTAGACTTGTAACCAAGAAAAGAAGCAACAAGATGGATTCTTACCTAGCGTAAGCATGAATAAGATAAACTCCTTCGTTAACCAAGAAATATCCATCGTAAAGCAAGAAAAGTACTCCAAGAGAGATATTACATCACTTATCCATCCAATATCATAATACAAATCATCACAAGAGAGTGTAACCAAGAGAGATGAAGAGAAATTCCTAAGAAGGGTGCAAATTTCAGCCAAGTATCCTCTCACAAGAGGGAGAGTTATCATAAAAATGAATTAGAGGTGACCTATATTTATACAAATCATCTAAGACATAGTTTGTCCAAATAACTTAGGGTAAACCACAAAATAAGGGGACAACAACCCTTGTTTTTCCCCTTTACACAAAATAATACTTTTTAATTTATATTTTGCACATAAGTAAAACCCTAAAGTAAGACGTCACCCTTCTAGGGTGACGTTTTGGCACTTTTGCAAGTAATTGGAGTAGGAGATGAGTGTGTTAGGCCTCCAAAGGCCAAGTTTATTCAATCCAAGCCTCTCATCCATGATCCATGGCTTCCTTCCTTCAAAACCTGCCAAGTGTCCTCAACCACCACCAAACCATAGCCCTAATGTGACATCAAGCCCTCAAAGGTGACGTTTTGGCCTCCTCGAGAAAATCATTTGGGTGGTAGGGGATAGGTTAGGTCCTTCATGATGTCTTCTAAGCCTCCAAATGCTTGTCTTCATCATCCAAAATGTGGTCCCTGGTATCTAACATGTGGGATTCAATCTCCATGGAAGCCCAAGCTAGGCTTGTTCCTCCAAAATTGTCCACCAGTTGGGTCTTACAAAGACAAATGGATACACCCTCCAAGGATATCAATTCAAATGCATCATGATGAGTAAATCAAATCAATAAAAGAGCCATCAAAGCATGTGCATCCAAACCCACCTCATCAAATTAAAAAATTTCTTAAAGGCCCTATGCAACTTACCAAGTTCAGGTATGGGAGGGTTGACAAGGTGACCTATTGGGTGAATCGTTCCCTAGGTCAAGGAGTGTTTCCTGTTTGGAACCCCCCTCTAAGACATGTGGAAATGATGATATGGATGGGGGCAAGAATTTTGGGCATGGGGTTCATGACATACAAGGGACCTTAGTGTCTCATTTATGGGTGCCTTTGAAGAGGGTGTGTTGCACTTTCGTTTTCAATGCATCGTTTTTCCAAACCCATTTAATGCCACTAATTAATTAATAATCCAAAACCTTGGGTACTCCCTATTGGTGAATCGATTATCTTAGGGGGAAGTACCACAAGTCCACTTGAATCTAGAGGTACACAGAGTTCCATATGCAAGGAAAGAAAGGGACATTGCATAAGTGTACACACCTCAACAAGTGGGGACATTTATATAATGTTAATTTGATTTTGCAGGTCTTTTATTTTTTAGGAGAAGTGTTTCATTTCTCTCAAGACCTCTTTGGGTGAGCATATGGAAATTTCATAAGTAGGATTTTATCTGTTTCCACCTATATCCCCTTTGGTCCTTCAGCCCCTTCTTCCCATGAAATGAGGGAAAACCCCTTCTTGGGTCAATCCACCTGAAAATACAAAAAGGTAAGGAGATGAGGGGATGAAGTATGGAAAGTGACAAGTATGGTTGGGAATGGCACGATGACTCGTCAAGGGGACCTCCCAGTAGCAAACCCATCCCTAAGGGTGACCACTTACTAGGGCACAATGACAACCACCAAGGTGAAACATGGTAAAGAGCATAAGGTCCAAGCATGAGTTACATAATCAAAAACAGTTTTAAATGCAACAAACTTAAATGCCTCAAATATTGAAATGACACTCACCATAATACTTGGCTTATACTTCATGGAGCAAGACCCAATGTCTTCTGGACCAAACTAGTGTGGTGGATACCATCATGACATCATCTCCTTAGTTATCCCTAGAAGTTGAGGATAATAGTAGGAAATATTGTATTTTGGTTATTGAAACAGATGTTTTCTTCCTCGACTTGTGTTTGACATTCCAACTGTTCATGTTCCATCTACAAACATAGATACAAAATGCAATGAGTAAATCTACATTTATTATATAGTAGAATATACATGATTGCGTAAATCAAAAAGTGTACCATAACAACGAGTGATTCATAAACCATACACATCATTTCGAAGTTGTGCCTCATGTCGGTTAAAAAAATATTTTATGTTGGCTCCTCTCCATACTTTGTTTCATGCATGTTTAATACGCCATCACAATGCATAGTCGATATAATTAATATAAAGGTTTCTTATTGTTCCATTAATTATAAAACAAGAGAAGTTAAACAACATAGCCACTTACAAATTGTTCAATTAAACCTTAATATTTCAACATATACTAGCAACCCTCACTTAACCCAATGTTGATCAATTGTTTGGTTGGCTCTTCTTTGTATGTTAGCACCTATTAGAATACATCCATGGATGAGTATAAATTAATTATTTAAATATAAATATCCCAACAAATATGAAAACTTAAGTAACGTCGAAAACGTAAGTACTCACAAACTTTGCGATCAACCATTTCCGTCCTTGTCTCTTCCTTGTCATTCTATCTTATGTGTTGTTTGGGTTCCATTTTGTTTTCTTTTCTGCAACAAAAAAATTGAAAATTAGTATTTAATATGATAAAAAAAATTCATGTGCATAAAAGAATAAATGAATGAGCACATACCTCTTATACACGTTTTTGTTGGAATGCATCCTCTTGTGATGCAATTGTGTTCATTTTTTTTATCATCACCTTGTACACTTTTTTGGGCATCCCTACTGACATGTATTGGCTTTCCCCTCATTTGTCGCTTGGAATTTTCATAATCTTCCTCAAAAATAAAAATAAAAAAACACAACATTTTTTTTTAATGGATTGAAAGTAAATATAGAAAAACAAATTAATTTGGTAATTATTGTAACATATTATAGAAAAACATGTTTAGTAGTAATATTTTTTATATGATTCTTTTTTTTTATTGTAATTTTTTTCTATTGCAAGTCTCACGAGTCTCATTGACCATGGCTCTGGAAACACTTCTTGTAGTGTATGTATAACCTGATTCTTGGAGTCACTGGATTTATTTTTGTATTGTAAGTGGAAATTACGTCTATATGTTCTTTCCACTATATCCCTCAAAGCATTGTAAAACTATTTTCCCCTCTCATTAACTTCAAGCACCACTCTAGATGAACTGATGACCAAACCATCATCATCATTTACATCTTTAAGAATTTTAGTGCTCTTAGGATGAGATTTCATTCCCTCGCTATCGGTCCTTGCATAACATAAAAAAAAATGTGAAATTGGGTGTTTAAAACTTGTTAGCGAATAATGTTAAGAAATTCATTTTTAGTAAAAAGTCAAATAAAAACTTAATGTTGATTACCTTTTGATCCACCTGTTTTCTCTCTTTGAAACATTTCCATAAATCTTTTAGACTCTTTTGCACTCAGATTGTGAACAATCTTATCGAGTTTCTTCAAGTTTTTTCTCTGCATGATTAACCAATACACATCATTAATTTAAACTTACAAATATATTAATTTTTTAATAAAACTTAAATAACTTGTATACCTCTATTCTTGGGATGAGCTACATTTGCGCTCGCTACAATAAGATTTTTTCTTTGAACTTCTATCGGCCATCTTGTATAAAAAAAAAAAAAAAATCATTAGAAATAGAAATTATGAAATTTTTATACAATCTAGTATTTTGGTGTGTGTCATTGAACAGAACACATTGGGGCATCAAACATATACGTGCACTGAGGCATCAAACATATACACGCATTGGTCCTTACTATTAGTCATTGCATACCAACATGGTTGTCATGATTCGAATGGAAGATGCAATATTGTTGAAACTTAAAGGAACATTTGCCTATACACAAAATGTTGCATGCCTCTCTCATCACTGTGAAGGTATAATGTCATCTAGTCTTTTGTGGCATGCTAGATTTAGCCATATTAATTATGAAGGTCTTTGTTTGTTGAGAAAGAATGGTGTTTCTGGTTTGCCTACTATTCCTAGAAAATTGAAGCAATGTGATGCTTGTATCCTTGGAAAGCATAGAAAACAACCATTTCATGATTCTACTTCCAGATCATGTAGAAAACTTGAATCGATTCATTATGATTTACGTGGTCCTATGCATGTTCTTTTTGCAAATGGAAATGAACATATCATGTATTTTATTGATGATTACACCAGGATTTCTTGGTTGTTCTTGCCCAAAGATAAATCACAAACTTTTGAAACTTTTAAAAATTTCATGTATGGATTCAAAATGAAGCTCGGTCTTATATTGGCTCTCTTTGCACTGATAATGGAAAAGAATATACATCTAGTGAATTTGAAAGCTACCTTCACCAACATGGGATCAAGCATCAAACCACAATTCAATACAATCGTCAATAGAACAATGTAGTTGAACGAATGAGCAGGACACTCCTAAATATGGTTTGTTCCGTGATATTTTTCAAGAATGTAAAATTGATGTTTTGGGTCGATGCAGTTCTATGTGCAGTTTATGTAAAAAACAGGTGTCCATGTCATGCTCTTGAAAACAAGACTCCTTATGAAATTTGGTACGGCCACATTCCTTCGGTGAGGCATCTTAGGGTATTGGGTTCCACCTGCTATGCCTTGATTCCTAAGGAGCAAAGAAGCAAGTTTGATGCAAGGATCCAAAAGTTCATCTTCTTTGGGTACTCAAATACCACCAATGGATATCATCTTTGCGATTAGAAAAATAAGAAATTCATCCTTTCCATAGATGTAATCTTTCTTGAATCCTCCGAGAATGATGAAATTTTTTAGTGGAAGCTTGATCATCTAGAAAAAATCACTCATGTAAATACATATCATGAATTTAATGATGAGATTACACATCTTGAAGGGGGGATCCCTATCTCGGGTCAATATCTAGAATCTCCTTTTGAAGCACCATCTCCCCCACATGAAGAATTTCCATCCATTTCATCATAACCTAAAGTTCATTTGGATGATGTGATTGAGAGGATTGAGAATATGAGTCTTGATGAGAACTCAACACCATCTCAATCATATAAGAAACCTAGACCATCTCAAAAAGGTCCACCAAAATGGCTCACAAAAACACTTGAAAGTGTGCATCCTGATGAGGTCACAAAAAGACAGGAACCAGAATTTTCTAAAGACAAGACGGAGGCAATTCAGACTCGGGTGATGTAGATGGCATGGATGTTTCATATGATTATGAGTTGAATTTATCTATTAACCTTGAACCTACTTCCTCTGAAGAAGCCACTTCTCATGATGAATGCAAAGAAGCCATGCAGAAGGAAATGGGACATGGAATTTGGTGGACCCTCCATTTGGAACCGAACCAATTGGATACAAATGGGTATTCAAGAACAAATACAAATCATATGGCTCACTTGACAAGGACAAAGCAAGGCTTGTGGCAAAAGTATTTGCATGGAAAGAAGCTGTTGATTATATGGATACTTTTTACCCCACAACAAAATGGGCTACCATATGTACTTTATTTTCCATGGCAGCACAAAATGGATGGAAAATTAATCAACTGGATGTGAAGACTTCTTTCTGGAATGGAGACTTGAAAGAGAATGTTTTCATGTCTCAGCTAGAAGGCTATGTTGTGAAGGGAAAAGAATAGAAGCTATGTAATCTCATAAAATCCTTATATGTCCTGAAACAAACAACGTGGTGAGCTTGGTATGAAAAGCTAACGGAGCATATTCTGAAATTGAATTTCAAGCACTACAATCTCAATGATGCAACTTTGTTTTTCAAGAAAGTTGGAAATATTGTTGTATTTCTTATAGTAAAACAAAATTTTGACCAGCGTCGAGGGGCGTGATCATGACAAAACGGTGGGCGTAGTGGGCGCCAAGGATACTACATGTGACGAAGGAGATAGCCATGCATGAACAAACCTCTCAACCCAGTTGCATATAATATACACATGTGTTGTGAAACCAATGCTAGGGTTTCACACAGATTCGTGAGAGTGACCGACGAGGGGCGACAAGAGCATGAGACCAACGGTGGACAGTCACGTGAATTAGGGTTTTACAAACTGAAATGTAGGTTGGTAGAAGGAATGAATGGAATGTGGGATTGAGACAGAGAATCGACCAGAGCACCAAAAGGGATAGGGACAAACATGAAGATGTTTTTTTCATGTTGATGGAAAGAAAACGCCTAGAGAAATAATGGAGTTAATCGATGCTCTGACACAATTGTCGGGCCATGTATTGGTAGAACTCATAACTCCACACTTTTGTTATTGCATTAGCTTGAAACTCAATAAATATGCAATAACTGACTATTGGTCTTCCCTTACGGGTGATTCTTCCTATCACCTACAACTCTTCATATTTACAATTTATGTTACAAGTAACGCAATCCCAAGGATTGTGTGTCTAACACAATCAAAGTCCTCCTTCATCCTCAATGGCTTTACAACCGTGGGTTTTCGATGTCTTCAAATGTTTAGATATGACTGGATTTCAAGGTTATTCTCATGATCTACCTAAGATTGTTGATAAGTGGTTGCCTAAGTTTTCTGGATGCCTCCATTGAAGACCGTCTATCTTTATTCTATAATGCTCTAGAACTCTATGCTACCAAGTATAAACATGAGGATGTAATCATGAAGCTCTTTTCTTCATCATTGATAGATAATTTTGTTTTGGTATAATAATCTTCTTGATAAAAGTATTAAAACTTGGCAAACCATTCATAATGTCGTCATAAAAAGATGGGAAATAAAGAAATATGGTAAATTTATTTTGACCCAATTTAGTCAAATGAAGAGAAAAGAAATAGAGTCTATTGATGAATTTAATATGAGATTTTATACTTTGATGAAAGTGTTTCTTCGGGACCTTATGCCAAAGAATGGAGCGATTTGGTCTTATTCTAAGAAACAAATTCCCAAGTATGTTATGATCCAACGCCTTAACAATGATAAAAAAAAATCAATAATTACAGTCCACTTCAAGGGGGGAACCTCCTTTTACAATATGTCCACTTCATAATAAAATAAGATATGAGATAAGATGATCCTAATACTAGATCTCCTTGATATATATATAGGAGACAAAGGGGTACAATTATGATGAAAGGGTGCAATGAAGGGTTCTATCTGACCTACTAGAAATGTAATAATTCAATATTTAGGGCTTAATAAGGGGTTTTATACAAAACATAGGGCTTTATTTGGGGCTTAACATGCCCCTCACCTTCAAACAAGTGTTGTCCTCAACACTTGACTAACCAGGGGTGCTTTTGCATGAAGAATTCATATTTCCATGTCGCCTCTTCCACTATTAGGTTCTTCCATTTGACGAGGTACTATGTAATTGCTCAGTTTATCAGCTGCTTACTTCTTGTTTCAAGGATTGTTAATGGAACTAGTATGTTATTCACTTATTCATTGATCTCTAGTAAAATAATTTGGACTGGGATCTTATTGTCAATGACCTCTTTAAGCAATAAACATGGAATACTGGATGTACACGTGAAGATGGAGGCAACTCCAATTTGTAAGCCATACTTCCAATCCTATGCAAAACCTTATAGGGGACGTAATATTTGGGTGATAATTTATTGTCCTTTGTTTGTTACATGAGGGACATTTGTTTGTATGGTTGTAGCTTTAGAAATACCCAATCCCCCACTTCAAATTCAATGTTGATATGCTTGTTGTTTCATCCTATTTTGTGCCATAACCAAGTTGTCCTTTAATAGTTTGAGGAACACTTGTTGGTTCCCTATGTGGTCCTCCACTGATTGAACCTTTGTATTCCCTTTCAAGGGTGATGTGATGGATGGAGGATGATATCCATAAAGTGCCAGAAATGGGGACATTTTTTATGAAGTATGGAAGGATGTGTTGTACCACGATTCCTCCAAGGGAAACCACTTTACCCATTGTGTTTTTTTATTAGATGCAAAGCAACAAATATATCCTTCTAAACATTTATTCACAATCTCAGTTTTCCCATCATATTGAGGGTGGTAAGATGAGCTATGAGCCAATTGAGTACCCAAACAAGAAAATAATTTAGTCCAAAAAAATTTCGTGAAAATTGGATCTCTATCACTTATAATAATCTTGGGGACTCTATGTAGCTTTTGAATTATTTCCATGAATGTTTTGGTTGTTGTACTTGCTTTAAAAGGATGAGAAAGAGAGAGAAAAAATGCGCATACTTTTTTGGTCAATCCACTACTACCATGATAATATTCTTTCCTTCGGATTTGGGTGAACCTATAATAAAAATCCATTGAAACTTCTTCCCAACGTTGGCTTGGTATAGCTAATGGTTGTATGAGACCTGGAGTCTTGATTGTCTCTCCCTTATTCTATTGGCAGACCAGACATTCACACACAAACTTTTGAACATCATTTTTAAGACCTTCCCATAAAAAATCCTTCTTTATGATGTGGTGTGTTTTCAAGAATCATGAATGTCCCCTTATAGGAGAAGTATGCAATTCCATAAGGACATTTTGTTTGAGTTGGGAGTTCTTACATAAATATAGGCAATCATGATACCATAGAAGATCATTCTTCCATAAAAAATTATCTACTGAATTGGGGTCCTCATGTAGTTGTTGAATGATCTTGCATACCTCTTGATCTTGCTTCCATTTTATCCTTGCTTCTTCCACCCAATCAGATTCTGGAATAGAAATAACACATAGTGAACCTTATGTTTCTTCTTCTTTCCTAGAAAGGGAATCTACCACAACATTATGTTTTCCATTTTTATAGATAATTTCAAAGTCATAACCCAACATCTTTGTAACCCATTTTTCTTTCTCTTCTGAAGACAATCATTGCTCCAAGAATTACTTCAAACTATCATGATTTGTTTTTACTTTGAAGTATCTTCCTATTAGGTAAGGGTGTCATTTATGAACTGCATGTAGTATAGACAACATTTATTTTTCATAAATGGGTTTGACTAAGTTTTTTCCTTTAAGTTGGATGCTTTCAAAGGCAAAGGGCCTTCCTTCTTGCATTAAAACTACACCAATTCCATGGCATGAGGCATCACACTCCGCAATAAAAAAAATTGTAAAGTCAAGTGTGGCCAAGACGAGAGTTGTACACATAGCCTCCTTAAGTTTTTCAAAAGATTTGATTGCTTCTCCAGTCCAAGAAAATGATTCCTTATTTAATAATGTTATTAGAGGTGTTGTTATTTAACCATAGTTCTTGACAAACTTGTGGTAATAGCCTGTCAATCCTAAGAATCCTCTAAGTTTCTTCAAGGTTTTGGGAATTGGCCATTCCCTCAACTTTAATTCTTTTAGGGTTCACTTTTACACCTTCATGAGATATAATATGACCCAAATATTCCACTTCTTGAACCCCAAAGGCACACTTAAAAGGATTTGCATAAAGTTGTTGTTCTTCCAATATTTGTAATACTCTGTCAACATGTTGCACATGCTCTTCTCAAGATTTGTTGTAGATTAGTATGTCATCAAAAAATACTAACACAAATTTTACAAGGAAGGGCTTGAAAATAGAATTCATCAAGATTTGAAATGTTGAAGGTGCATTAGTAAGACCAAATGGCATAACCAAAAACTCATAATGACCTTCATGTGTTCTAAAATTTGTTTTAGGAATGTCTTTTTGTCTCATTCTGATTTGATGATATCTTGAACGAAGATCCAACTTAGTAAAGAATTTTGATCCATGCAATTCATCAACAACGGGGATAGGAAACTTATATTTGATGGTCATTTTTTTTAGTTGTATATAATGTGGACACATATGCCATGAACCATACTTTTTTGTAACCAACACCATCAGTGAAGAGAAATAACTTTGGCTATGTTGAATGATGCTAGCCTCTAACATTTCCTAGATCATATGCTCAATCTCACTCTTCTCTATATATGGATACCTGTAAGGCCTAATGTTAGGTGGTCATGATCTCGAGCAAGGGGGAGACACTTAGGCATTTCACCAAATACCTTGGAATGATTGTTGAACATTATTTGGAGATCTGATGGAGCAGGGGCTATAGATGTTTGAACATAAAGTGAGAACAATTGTGCAATTACACCCTGGTGTCCCTTTTTGAGTAATTTTTCCATGCTATTAGAGCTTATCACTTTAGAGGGTTTCCCTTGGATACCTCTAAGCTCAATTTCCTTGCCATCTGAGGAAAAATTCATGAAAAGATCTTGAAAATTAAGTGTCATTGTTCCCTATGATTGTAACCATTGGACACCTAATACAAAATTTGCACCACCCATTTGGATGGCAATCATGGGGCTCACAAAATAATCCCCCATGTTGAGCTTAATACAATGGAATTTCCTTGAACAATTTATGGTACCTCCATCTGTAATCGTTACTTGAAACTCTGGTGCAAGATATACAAAGCAATTGAGATCTTTTGCTACCTTGTAATTGATGAAATTATGGGTACTACCAGAATCAATGAATATGGTTACCTTTTTATTTTTGATGTATCCTTGTATCTTGAGGGTTTGTGGAGTATTGATGTCAGCCAATGTATGACAAGATATTGTTGGAGTAGTCTCTTTTATATTTGGATCGTGTGGTGGTTCCAATTCCTGATCTTCTTCCTCTTC
>JZKD02S1672826.1:617483-628236 GCA_000966675.3 Picea glauca | reverse complement strand
CCCCCTCTTAGTAATCAGAGATAATGTCCTCTTTTAATCCACCCATGTAAGCCTACAACAATTGTTCATCACTTATGTCATCCACCCTTGTGGCCAATACTTGAAATTCTAAATTATAATCTTCAGTATCCCCTAAGTGCTTGATTCTTGTCGATTGACTGAAGTAGTCATGTTCCCAAACTTTTCCATATTGTGCTTCTAAGTCCCTTGTAAATAAACCCCAAGTATAATGATAAAAAGGGGGTTGCCTTTTTACTATCCATTGGTACCATTGATATGGTTTTATCTCAAACTTCAAAGTTGCTAGGTGAATCCTTTTCTTATCATCCATAATATTATGTAGTTCAAAATATTTATCTATTTGGTTTACCCATGTAAAGACCTTTGTTCCATCAAACTTCTTTAATTCAATCTTGGGAAGGTTGAATTTTCGACCCCTACCATAATTAACTCCATTATTAGAGTTAAATCCGCTTGAGAATTGCTTACTTTCTATAGGTTGTTCAACATGACTACTAGCTTTATTTTCATGGGTTCCTGGAATTTTGATATCTTCTTTAGGGATTTTTTCATCTAGAGTCTGAATGGTCAAAGAAGACATGGAATTTTGCAATTCCTTCATAGATTTTTGTATTTCTTCCTTATTTTCAGCTATCTTCTTTTTCATGTCATTCTTTTTTTCTTCCATCATATTTTCCATTTATTCCATATTTATTTTCATCTCATTCTTATTCTCATTCATCGTCTTATCCATATTGTTTTCCATTTCAGTGATCCTCTTTTCCATCTCACGATAATTCTCGTCGATTTCATCTTGAGTCATGGTTCAGATTTCTAGAGGTTTAGTTGGTGAAGTAAATTTTGGAGGATCCTTTGGAGCCATGTAAGAAAATGATAATTCTCTTCTTTCCCCTCTTTATTATAAATTTTTAATCACAAAAAACAGATCTTCCACTAAAACGTTATGCCAATTGTAAGTTATGTACCTTTTTAGCCCTTAATTTGGAGTCTGTCCTCCTGGTTGACCTTCCTTTTGATGTATTTCTAAAATTTCAGCCCTTATGAGTCTAAAATTTCAACCTGTAGTAATCTGAAATTTCTTCTCTTCAATGCCACAGGTCTGATCAAAATTGGATGTTCCAAGTGGAAGTTAGGGTAACTTCCCCACACCTTGTTGCATTTTGGCCTTTCCAGGAGAGCGAACTTGTATAGCGTGCCCCACGCCAAATATTTTATATCCAAATCTGAAACTTGTGATGGAAATACTAAAGATGATCCTCTTTCAAATGAAATTGGTGTCGCTCAATTTGGATCCTTGCTGAAGAAGATATAACTATTTTACCACGAACACGTGTTTGAGACTAGTTAGATACCCTATCTTCCACAGGGTGTATCTTTTAATTATGACGACCTAGATGTTTAAATTTTTACCACATATACCTTGATATGTCCTATAAATAAATTCCTAGTTTCACAGTTTGAATCGTCGCAGAAAAAAAATTATAGTGAAAATGCTAAGATGACTTTCTTGGAGAAGAAAAACCATGGGATTAATGAGCTCTGATACCAAATATTATTATCCAACGCCTTAAAAATGATAAAAAAAAAAATCAATAATTATAGTGCACTTTGAGGAGGGAACCTCCTTTTACAATATTTCCACTTCATAGTACAATAATATATGAGATAAGATGATCCTAATACTAGATCTCCTTGATATATATAGGAGACAAAGGGGTACAATTATGATGAAAGGGTGCAATGAAAGGTTCTAGCCGACCTACTATAAATGTAACAATTCAATATCTAGCGCTTAATAAGGGGTTTTATATATAACATGGGGATTTATCTAGGTCTTAACAAAGTACCTTGGTGGAAGATCAAGAATGGGCATCCAAAATTGAAACCAACTTGATAGCATCCAAGATAAATGTGCCTATTACCAAGATTAAGACCCGCTCTAAGGAAACAAGTGATGGAAACATAACAATGTTAGATCAAAAGCTTGACCAAACAACCATCCAAATAAGGAAAACTTAAGGGGTCCTTTTGAACAAAGTTGATATGTTGGATAAGGCTCAAATACATAACTTTCCTTATGATAAAGAATGGAGTACATCAAAAAACCCTAATGCTTTAGATCATATGAACTTGTTGAAGAAGTGGATCCCATATACAGTATACCTTCACAAACAATTCTCATTATTACCAAGGAATAATGGGAGATTGATAATCTCAAGGCTGTAAGGGTGGCCAACTTATAAATGTTGAATGTCATCAATGAAGAATCTAGGGATAAGCTTAGGAACAAAGGTTGCTTGCAATATGATAAGAAGGATTCTCAACATAGACCATCCAACATAAGTGATAACCCTACTCCTTCTCCAACCTTAGACAAAGATGATGAAAACGTAGACTTTGACTTTGACTTGACCAAAATCAATATTTTTATTCCTCTTTTTGAAATCACTAAGATTCCTTCACAACGGGCCTAATTTAAGGAGTTATTTTACCTTCAAGATGATCTTGAGGACCCTCCTGAAATCCTTCAAACCATGAACCATGACAAGAATAATGGAGGGCGTGCACCTTTCTTTATTACCTTAATGATAAACAATCTCCTTCTTCACAATTGCATGCTTGATTCTTGGGCTTCTACTAATGTTATGGCCTTGAAAGCTATGAATCCGCTTGGTATAAAGATCATAAGAACTTATAGAAATGTGTGTGGGATTGACTCAATAGTTATTCCTTTTTGTGGTCTCATTAAATATCTCAAGGTTATCCCTTCTACTTACCCAAATATATCGCTTATAATGGATGTTGTGGTCATAGATGTTCTTGATGCTTGGGGAATTTTATTGTCTAGGAAGTGGGTCGCAACCTTGGGTGGTAGTCTCGAAATGGACTTGTCCTATGCTAATATTCCAACTCCTAATGGGGATTTTGTCACCCTCTGTAGAGAACCTATTGTGAGATACCAAGTTGAAGATCCTCAAGATCCTATGAGTGAATTCATGTTTATGGATGAAGGGATTGGTAACTTATGTGTCTTAGCAAATTCAATAGCTCAAGAACAGGAGTACAAGGGAAATAATGATGTTTGGAATTTGGAATTTGATGGTGCTCACTCTAGTTTAGGGTTTGGTGCTAGGATTGTCCTTGTATCTCCCATGCATACTGCTACATTATTTTCTTATAGGTGAATATTGTACAAAAAACATTGTTGAATATGAAGCCTTGACTATAGGATTGGATTTAACTCTATATAGGAATATTAAGTGCCTCAAATTCATAAGAGATTCTGACCTAATTGTCTCTCAAATAAAAAAGAATTGTGTTCCTAATAATGAAAAATTGAGAAGATATAGGAATTTGATCCTAGATGGTATATAACTCTTTGACGCCTTTTTTTATTGAAGTTGTCCCAAGATATAAAAACAATATCATTGATGCTTTAGCTATCTGCAACCACTTTACAACCCTGTGAGGACCTGCTTCGTGGTCAATGCAAAAATGAAGTAATTTTTAGAAAATATATACTTGATAACCTTGAAAACTTGCAAATTTTTAATGATGATGCCCAAATTCTTCGTTTTTTACATAGTATGCAAGAATTTTCAGATGGTCAAATCAATTTATTGATTGAATCCATGAACCTAGAAGTTGAATATTTACCAAACAATCCTCTTCCCAAAGGAGTAATGCCTTTAGAAATAATGTTTGATAGACATGATATGTTTAAGGGAAAACCTAGTATTGATCAATATGATCAAGCTATTGAATTTGATATTGATTCAGAAAACAGTCCTAGGATGATCAAGATAGGAAAAGGGACCACTCATGCTTAAATAAAAAGCATAATGAATATTATTCGAGAATATAAAGACATTTGGGCTTGGTCATATGAAGATTTAAAAGCTTATAAGAAAAGGGGCTAAACCATTTAGACAAAGTGGATCATTTGTAACTAAGCTCATGTACCAATCCAGTGCGCGGTCTCTTAGCGTGTTGGCTAACTGCGCACATTTAGTGTCCTCATCTGTGATCTGTTTTGCTTCCTAGATCTTTTCATAGATGAACAAGTTCTTCTCAGGGTCCTCCGACGCCTCTCCCTTGAATTCTGGTAATCTGATGGTGGAATCATGTCCTGCAATCCTGAATGTTGAACTACTACCTTCGCATGGTGTAGATACTTGGCTACCACTTCCTGAACTGGCTCCTCCAGTTGTTTCTCCTTGACTATATGTACTTCCTGTTGTCTTCCTTCCCTCGAAATTCGGTAGTATAAATGGTGGTGTTATTATTGGTGTATTAGTCACACATGGGTTTATGGGTTCCACACTGACACTGATATGGATAGGAGTGTTACCTTTTGTTCCTGCTCTTGGACCTCTTGTCTTCCTTTCATATGTCGCATGCAAGATTTCCTAAATATGCTCCAAAGCCCGGAGATCCTCTTCCTCTTCTACATTATTTACCAAGCCTTCCCTCGCGGGTATGGCTCTCTTCTTATTGTTCATCATAAATTGGTAGGGTACTCCACTGCGCGTTCTTCTAGTTGTTGCCATGGTATGCTTGATCTGGTCTTCCTCCATCATGATTGGATCCAAGGCCTCCTCCTTCTTTCCNCAAATAAGGAAAACTTAAGGGGTCCTTTTGAACAAAGTTGATATGTTGGATAAGGCTCAAATACATAACTTTCCTTATGATAAAGAATGGAGTACATCAAAAAACCCTAATGCTTTAGATCATATGAACTTGTTGAAGAAGTGGATCCCATATACAGTATACCTTCACAAACAATTCTCATTATTACCAAGGAATAATGGGAGATTGATAATCTCAAGGCTGTAAGGGTGGCCAACTTATAAATGTTGAATGTCATCAATGAAGAATCTAGGGATAAGCTTAGGAACAAAGGTTGCTTGCAATATGATAAGAAGGATTCTCAACATAGACCATCCAACATAAGTGATAACCCTACTCCTTCTCCAACCTTAGACAAAGATGATGAAAACGTAGACTTTGACTTTGACTTGACCAAAATCAATATTTTTATTCCTCTTTTTGAAATCACTAAGATTCCTTCACAACGGGCCTAATTTAAGGAGTTATTTTACCTTCAAGATGATCTTGAGGACCCTCCTGAAATCCTTCAAACCATGAACCATGACAAGAATAATGGAGGGCGTGCACCTTTCTTTATTACCTTAATGATAAACAATCTCCTTCTTCACAATTGCATGCTTGATTCTTGGGCTTCTACTAATGTTATGGCCTTGAAAGCTATGAATCCGCTTGGTATAAAGATCATAAGAACTTATAGAAATGTGTGTGGGATTGACTCAATAGTTATTCCTTTTTGTGGTCTCATTAAATATCTCAAGGTTATCCCTTCTACTTACCCAAATATATCGCTTATAATGGATGTTGTGGTCATAGATGTTCTTGATGCTTGGGGAATTTTATTGTCTAGGAAGTGGGTCGCAACCTTGGGTGGTAGTCTCGAAATGGACTTGTCCTATGCTAATATTCCAACTCCTAATGGGGATTTTGTCACCCTCTGTAGAGAACCTATTGTGAGATACCAAGTTGAAGATCCTCAAGATCCTATGAGTGAATTCATGTTTATGGATGAAGGGATTGGTAACTTATGTGTCTTAGCAAATTCAATAGCTCAAGAACAGGAGTACAAGGGAAATAATGATGTTTGGAATTTGGAATTTGATGGTGCTCACTCTAGTTTAGGGTTTGGTGCTAGGATTGTCCTTGTATCTCCCATGCATACTGCTACATTATTTTCTTATAGGTGAATATTGTACAAAAAACATTGTTGAATATGAAGCCTTGACTATAGGATTGGATTTAACTCTATATAGGAATATTAAGTGCCTCAAATTCATAAGAGATTCTGACCTAATTGTCTCTCAAATAAAAAAGAATTGTGTTCCTAATAATGAAAAATTGAGAAGATATAGGAATTTGATCCTAGATGGTATATAACTCTTTGACGCCTTTTTTTATTGAAGTTGTCCCAAGATATAAAAACAATATCATTGATGCTTTAGCTATCTGCAACCACTTTACAACCCTGTGAGGACCTGCTTCGTGGTCAATGCAAAAATGAAGTAATTTTTAGAAAATATATACTTGATAACCTTGAAAACTTGCAAATTTTTAATGATGATGCCCAAATTCTTCGTTTTTTACATAGTATGCAAGAATTTTCAGATGGTCAAATCAATTTATTGATTGAATCCATGAACCTAGAAGTTGAATATTTACCAAACAATCCTCTTCCCAAAGGAGTAATGCCTTTAGAAATAATGTTTGATAGACATGATATGTTTAAGGGAAAACCTAGTATTGATCAATATGATCAAGCTATTGAATTTGATATTGATTCAGAAAACAGTCCTAGGATGATCAAGATAGGAAAAGGGACCACTCATGCTTAAATAAAAAGCATAATGAATATTATCCGAGAATATAAAGACATTTGGGCTTGGTCATATGAAGATTTAAAAGCTTATAAGAAAAGGGGCTAAACCATTTAGACAAAGTGGACCGTTTGTAGCTAAGCTCATGTACCAATCAAGTGCACGGTCTCTTAGCGTGTTGGCTAACTTCGCAAGTTTAGTGTCCTCGTCTGTGATCTGTTTTTCTTCCTAAATTTTTTCATAGATGAACAAGTTCTTCTCAGGGTCCTCTGACGCCTCTCCCTTGAATTCTGGTAATCTGATGGTGGGATCATATCCTGCAATCCCGAATGTTGAACTACTACCTTCGCGTGGTGTAGATACTTGGCTACCACTTCCTAAACTGGCTCCTCCAGTTGTTTCTCCTTGACTAGATATACTTCCTGTTGTCTTCCTTCCCCCAAAATTTGATAGTATAAATGGTGGTGTTCTTATTGGTGTATTAGTCACACATGGGTTTATGGGTTCCACACTGACACTGATATGGATAGGAATGTTACCTTTTGTTCCTGCTCTTGGACCTCTTGTCTTCCTTTCATATGTCGCATGCAAGATTTCCTAAATATGCTCCAAAGCCCGGAGATCCTCTTCCTCTTCTATATCATTTGCCAAGCCTTCCCTCGCGGGTATGGCTCTCTTCTTATTGTTCATCATATATTGGTAGGGTACTCCACTGTGCGTTCTTCCAGTTGTTTCCATGGTATGCTTGATCTGGTCTTCCTCCATCATGATTGGATCCAAGGCCTCCTCCTTCTTTCCTCTATCCATTTCTTCCTCCATTTCTTCATCTATTGTCAGTGCTTCCCCCCTTCCCCCATGCAAGTAGGGAAGTTTAGCTATTTGAGGCCATTGTCTTTATACCTTTGTTATATAGTAACATCTTGATGGATGTTTACAGCGATCTGATATACCTACCTCGAGGTCCCTTCAGGAACTCTTTCTATGTTGCCCTATAAGACTTTGCAGTATCTACTACAACTTTTGTGATAAATCCTGCAACAATGTTGTCTAACCATAAATCTACTGCGCACGGAAATTTATTGTCAACTTGTTGTAACTACCCGATCTCCACATGATTCGAATCTAGTTGTTTGATCTGATTTGTAGAATGGTTGTCTTTCAACCTCAATATCCACTCCTGCAACACATGTGGGAAATCACAGAAAAATACTTCATGCAAGTTGTTGAATATGTACTTGTCCAAATATTTGTGCGGTGTTAACTTCAGGTTTTTGTTATCTTTTTGCGCGAACTCTAGCTCCTTGTTTTCAACCAGCTCTCGATCTTTGCCTTCATTGGGTTCCACGGTCTCAACATCCCCTTTTATATTCTCATTCTTTTAACGTTTGTTGCCAAATTTGACATTCTTTTTACACTTCTTCACCAGATCTTATTCACTCAATCCCATTTTGTTCCAACAGGGAACATAACCATTTGTTGGTTATTACTTTATCTACTCTATTATTACCTTACTTTCATAAGTTGACCCAAGTTCAGATTTAACAAGCTTCCAACAAAATCCCTCTAAAACTATCGACCCCCCTGGTAAACCAGAAGGCAGCACAATACACATGGTGCACTGCGCAGTCTCACCCGAGATAGTTCTATGGGTGGCTACAGTACTCAGACGCTTGCATCCTGGGAATAAGTGGGGATGTGTGTTTGTACCTTGTGATCTTCATTTATTTAGTCTAACATCTTAATTAATCAATCACTCTTACTCATGCATGTTAAATATCATATCTAACTAGTTCCTTCATTCATTTATCTAGCATTTAATCATTAAAAACAATGGAGTTGCATAACATTCAATCACATAACACATGTTCTATCGTGGTTCACTCCCTCCTAGGTTAAGTCCACAAAGGATTTGTCTCTCAAGATCTTTTATTATGTTTCAGCAATATATTGCATCGCACGCAGTTATAGTCTTGGATATTACAATCTCCACAGGCTTCTCAATCCTTGCGTGGTTGACTAGATCGCACTAGGCTCCTCAGCTTGCGATCTAACCCTCAGGATTGAGTTGCTCGACTCTTCTCTAGCTCACCAGTGTACAAATTGTTGCGGTTCTTACAAGTCGTACAACTTATGAACTCTCTCGACCTCTAGCCTTTCTCTCCTTCTATGTTCCTCCCTAGACCTCCTAGGTACTACTTATACATATTCTCGGCTTATCAGCAATTACAATCTCTTGCAAAAACCCTATCCCTAATGTAGTTAGGTTTATTTTGCGTGTGTTCCTTGCATTCTTCCCTCACACGTGTTGCTTTCCCTTCCAGTTGTCTTTTTCCCACTTCGTGCTTTTCTCTCCAAAAAATGGCCTTTCTCCAAAATGGGCATGCGCCCAACAGATGCACGCATCTTATTTTGGTTAGGGTTTTCATTGATTTGGCCACGGGCATCCCAAAATGCATCCCCAACTCAAAACCTCTCGTATCCCAATGGAAACCCTAAAGGAACGCAAATGCATGAGGAAATTAGGTTGAAATTAGTTCGTGTGGAATGGTGGACGAGCTGGTGCGAATTAGGGTTAGGTTTCCCACTACCATATGTTACGCACAACTAGGTATCAACATAAATGAGAGAGAAGAAGCTTATTCAGAAATAAGGCAGAGATTAATACAAACTTGCAGGCTGACGGATTCCTTCAAGAGTTGCAGATGAGCAAAAGGACAGTTCGTTCACCCATGACAAGCATTAATGTTTTTGCACATAAAACGTCTCGGACGTTTGACTGGAAATGGGAGAGTAGAGAAAACCCTTAATGAGGGACTCGGATCTAAGCATACTAATGAGATAGAAAGACTGGCAGATTACAGATGTATAGAGGAAAACATTTATGCAAGGAAAGGAAATGCTCAGAGAAAAGTTATGGACAACTACCATATGTTCAATTCCGACCCGAAGAACTATGGGCTATGATACCACTGTTAGACACATTAGTAAATATAAACGTGAAGTGCGTTCATTAATGATATGATACAACATATGTACATGATTATGACCATTGGATTCGTATTACAAGGTCTCTTGGACTCTTGACAACCATTACACAAACTTGACTCTTCACATTTTGTGAAGTTCATAACCCTAAAGGATTACATTTCCAACAGGGGGGACCGAAGGGCCCATAGTGATGTAATAATAATGGAGGTCATTCAATGTAAGGTGGACTAGGTCCTCTATATTATTAAATAATGGTCACTATGGTGGTTAGACTTATTGAATAAATGTAATGGTGCTTCATTAAAGAAGGTTCACTAGATAGTTATGATTTGAAATGGATCTAGACTAAACAGTGGATAAGAATTAGCACCTACAACAAATTGACAATCAGTCAGCATTATGAAATCCATGTAAACAAAAAAAAAATAATGTGGAATAAGCTAATAATCATGTAAAAGAAAAGTTAAAGAAGAATAATTAAAATGACAAGGAAACATATAGGAGAGAAGGCTTTGGAATGAGAAGTGAAGAGCCATGGTTGTTTGCCTTCCCTTACCCCTTAGCTCTCCCTATTTCTTCACTCTCACTCATTTCCAAAGGGATTTTTGTCAAGGATGAGTAGAGCATTGTAAAGTTGCAAACTTAAAGAAAGAAGAATAATGAGCACCATTTGAAACTTGTTTTTCCCATTTGGGTTCTAGGGTAAGGAAATCATGCCTTAATGTTTTTTTCCTCTGTATGCTGAGAAAATGATTGGTTTAAATTCACATGTGTAGTTTATTAAACTTGCTAGTAAATTATTAGTTGTTGTTATGCATATGTTTATAATCATTGGGAATGATGAGTGGCTCATTGCACATTTCTTTCGTTGGGAATGTCTAAGTTGTTGATGGTCCTTTCTTTGTTTCCCATGCATTGTTATTTGTTGCTAAACATTCAGAGGAAAACCTAAATCAAGGAGAGCTCGTGCATTGTTATTTTCTACTAGAATGCTAAGTGCAAACCATCTTCATCAGGAGAGACCCCACGCAATTGCTCTTTTCTGAACACAAACAGTGCATGAACCCTAGCTCTTGAAGAGTGACCCCCATGAATTTTCTTCACTATCTAAATGTTCCCATGCCTTCGCACCAGCAGTTGGGCACACCATCCATTGGTTACCTATTGTCTAAACTGCACGCTACTCGTTCAAATGCCTGCACCAAAACCCTAGCAACAAGAGACTCCACACACGTCTTATTTGTTTCCCAAGTGATACATCCAATCCCAGGCAGTCATTCTTCACGGTCCAACTCTTCCCACGACCTTGTCTAGTTCTCCCA
>JZKD02S1672826.1:535166-600835 GCA_000966675.3 Picea glauca | reverse complement strand
TTCTTCGAGTTCAGTTTTCAAGGAGATGATTTCTTCTTTAAATCTTCTTTCTTGTTGATTAAATTATGCTTCAATTTTGTTCAATTCCTCGTATCTTTCTTTAAGATGACTTGTCAAAATTTCTTCTCTCCTTTCTACTTCCTTCACTTTGATTTTTAAGCAAGCAACTTTAAGAATTTTTCTTAGGGTTTTGAGAATTCTCTTTCAGCTTGATCAATTCTTCCTTAAGGAACTTGTTTTTCTTCCTTTCTCTTTTTAGTTCACTTGGAGCACTGGTTAGTTCTGCCTCAAGATCCACTTCGCCTTCTTCATAATCTTCTTCGTCATTTTTAAGGGTTCCTTTCTGAGTTTTCATTGCCATGAAGAGCACTCTTTCTGAGTCACTATCACTATCACTATCTTCATCAAATGAGGAATTTTCTTCTTTTGAGTAGAGGCTTTTCTTGAAGGCTTTTCTATTATTTCCTTTATTGTTTCCCTTTTGATATTTCTTTTCTTTCTTGGGAACCTCTTCTTCATCACTTTCTGAATTCTTAGCATAAGGACATTTAGAAGAAAACTGACCAATTCTACCACAATCAAAGCACATTAAAGGAAGCTTACCTTTGTCCTTTCCAGTTCCTCTCTTCAACTTCCTTACGAAGTTGGCTATTTCTTCATCTTCATATGAATCATCCTTGTGGATGCATTTTGACTTTAGCTTTTTCTTTTTCTTCTTTGTCTTCTTAGATGCCTTGAAAGTTGCTTCCTTCTTGGATGGATTATCCTGCTCTGTTCTCATTTCATAAGTTGTAAGGATTCCATGTAACTCATACATGCTTAGCGTAGCAATATCTTCTCTTTCTTCTAGGGCCGAAATCTTAGGATCAAATCTCATTGGAAGAGACCTTAGTACATTTTGAACGATTACTAGTTCTTTCATTTCCTCTCCTAATCCTTTAATAGTGTTCATTATTTCATCAACTCGCATAAAATAAGTTGCAATATCTTCATATTCCTTCATTTTCAGTTGTTCAAATTGACCTCTATAAGTTTGAAGCTTGGTCCCTTTGAGTTTGGCATCTCCTTCGTAGACATTTTGAAGTTTCTCCCAAATATCCTTTGCATAGTCATAATACATAACCTTGACATTTACTGAATCAACCAGGCCATTTAGAATAACATTTGAAGCCTTCGAATTGTTTTCATAAAGTTTATTTCCATCTTTATCTATTGGGGAGTGGTAGGTGCCTTATATATGTCTAATACTTCTTGCCAGACATCAAATCCATGTTCCTGCAAAAACGTTTTCATCCTTCTATTCCATAAGGCATAGTTCTAACCATCAAACATCGATGTTCCATTCTTAGTGCACTCCATGATCTACCTTCCAATGGTTAGATTGTTTCTAAAGGACCTACTCTAATCCAAATTGTTGGAATATTCACCAATACTAAGAGGGGGGGTGAATCAGTATTAAACACTTTTTACCACTTTTAACCAGAACATGTAAACATTAACTTATCAATGATTCCATTCACTTGTGATTGCATTTAACATGACATAAACATATAACCATAAATAGTACCATTCAACAATGCATCGCATCATACATTGTGCACAAGATATTTTTACGTGGAAACCCAAATGGGAGAAAACCTCAAAATGCTTTCTTATATATCAAAAGATTACATTCATAGGAAGCACCAACTTCCAAATTCTCCAGCACCAATTGGAAGGAGGATCCAACCCCATGTTTACAGGCTCCAACCTTAAGGAAGATACAACTCCCCAAATTCTCCAACTCCAACTGGAAGGAGGCTCCAACCCCTTGATTTACATGCTCCAACTCCATGTATTCTTCAGCACCAACTATAAGGAGGCTCCAACATGAAGGAAACTCCAACTCCCTTTGTTCTCCAACACCAACTGGAACAAGGATATAACCCCCTTTCCTTGTCCCTTCCTTCCTCCCTAAAATATAAATGGAGACTCAACCTATCACTGAAACTGTCACTGATAATCAACCTATCATTGTTATTGCCACTGTCTATGTAACCGATATCGATACATCATCATCGTCAAAGTTGGTTCAACCACATAAATCTTATGCCAATATCACCAATAATATCACCACAATATACATCAAACCATGTGCCAACATATTCCTCAAGCATATGACAAAATCATCCAAGATACAATCCTCAACCAAGTGCCAAAAACATGTCTTAATCGCGTGCCAAACCATCCATGATACAAGCCTCAAACATGTGCTAAAACATCCATAACATACCTCAAGTATGTACCAAGATATGCCTCAAACCATGCCTCAATCATGTGCCAAAACATCCATGATATGTCTCAAACCATATACCATAACCATGTGCCAAAGACCTCAAACATGTACCAATATATGCCTCAAGCAAGTGCCATAACATCCATGATATACAACAAACCATATGTCTTGATCTCTAAGATGTACCTCAAATTATCCAAGACATACTTCAAAACATGTAGAAAAGCATACCTTTCATCATGAGGAAACCCTAATGCATCATATGTATGATCATCATACCTTTCTCAACCTTATCATTAAGGCAAGGGCTCCTTCTTCAAAACTTTTTCATAGATCTCCAACTCATACACTGTCAACCCGCGGACATCTGCGCTTTACTTCACTGTGACCCGTGTTCATCTACTCTTTGACCCACAGTGACCTGCGTACATCCACTCTTTGCTCCATTGTGACCTGCAAATAACCTCGGAAATCCACTCTTTGCTCCACTTTGACCCACGTACATCCGCTCTTTGCTCCATTGTGACCCGTGTATAACCTCATAAATCCACAACTTGGTCCACTACAAACCACAGATAACCTCAAAAAACTAGTATAGTCACCGCTTGCTCTCCTCAACCTCCTTTCTCCTAAGCCATATTTGCTTTGCTGAGATCGCCAACCCTCCTTGCACAAGTGCAGACCTACTTCTGTTAGCTCCATAACATCAACACACACTTGGATGAATGAACAAATGAGAGGTTTTTGATGTGTATTTATACTTTTCCAAGTGAGTCTTTTATTTGACTTTAGCGCCGACCTGTAATTTCTTATTGCAACAACTTTTCTTCTTTAATTAATTTTGGGGCCGACTTGTAACTTCTCGTCCTTAGATCCAGGGCTTCTTGACCATACTTTGGGGCTTCATCTTTAAGAGGGCATAACTTTTCAATTGTGAGGAACCACGTGCTGTACCACCTACCATTCGAAACGACATGACAAGGACTATCCATCTATGAATGATTTTGCATGTATTTGCACTGTCCTTCATCATCTTTTTCCTCAAACACCTTTGGGCTTCATGACCATACTTCTGGGGCTTCTTGTAGACTTCTTCAAAGCGTCTTCCCATGAGGGCCATGCTTAGAGTTACGCCATAAGGGGACCACTTTGGAGACTTCTTCAAATACACCCATCACTTCTAGAGGCTTCTAGACTTCTTCTAGAGTCGACGTCACCCATTACTTCTAGGGACTTATGGACTTCTAGGGTTGACATCAATGACAACCAACTTTCCAACATGCAATTTGAGTGGACATTGGGAAGCAAACTGTTGGCGAATTCACCCCAGAAACTGCACAACTAGGAGAAGGGTGTGGAAAGTGAAGATTGAAGGAGATGAAGAGTTGTCTACATATCTATTCCAAGTGATAGAAGGTGTCCAAGGAGAGATAGCAGCATAGGAGAGAAGTGAAACATACAAAAAGGATAACAGGTAGATTCCAAGAGTAGCTAAAACCCAATTCTTGTTTCCAGTATTTCATCCAAAGAACCCCATTGTAGAGTTCTGTCAGAGATTGGAGCATAGAGGTCAATGACCGTAGAGGATTTCTTGAGGACTCCATGATGTGCCTTGCAAGCATGTGCAGACACTCGAGAGTTGTTTCCATAACAGGTTGCAACCGATCTTAGTTGAAGATGGAGGCCACACTTCCTTTCATAAGACTGAGATGTGATGGAAATGAGATGGGATCACATTGAACAAGGAGTCCAACATTCAACTTGGCTTCATGACTGCCAAGATAGATTGTCTCCAAGGAAAAGAGGGAGATGGGAATGAGTGTTGCGTCTAGAGTTTGGATTCAAAGATTGCTCAAAGTTGAGAATCAATGCGAATATTGTTGCACTGCGGGAACAAGTGAGACAAAACTAGAGCCAGAGCCATAGTTGAAGACTAGAGCCAGAGCCATAGCTGAAGACTAGAGCCAATAGCCAGAGCCATAGCCAGAGTTAGAGTTGTAGCCATAAGCCAACATCAAAGCCACGTTCTAGAGAAGCATACAACACTGATCCAAATTGGTTTCCTAGAGATTTTGGAGACCAAAAAGCCTCTCAATGGGGAGGTGTGATCTGAAATGGATCCTGACTAAAGAGTGGATAAGACTCGGTACTTGCAACAAATTGGCAATCAGTCAACATTATGAAATCCATGTAAACAAAACGAAAATTAGTGTGGAATAAGATAGTAAGTGTGTAAAAGAAAAGTTAAAGAAGAGTAATTAAAATGACAAGGAAACAGATAGGAGAGATGGCTAAGGAACCAAAAGTGAAGAGCCATGGCTATTAGCCTTCCCTTACACCCTAAGTCTCCCTATTTCTTCACTTTCACTCATTTCCAAAGGGATTTTTCCAAGGAGGAGAGCATTGTAAAGTTGCAAACTTGAAGAAAGAACAATATTAAGCACCATTCAAAACTTTTTTTCCCCATTTGGGTTCCAAGGTAAGGAAATCATGCCTTAATGTGTTTTTCATTTATGTGTTGAGCAAATGACTGGTTTAGATTCACCTATGTAGTTTATTAAACTTGCTAGTAAACTATTAGTTGTTGTTATGCATTTGTTTATGATTGTTGGGAATGATGAGTAGCTTGTTGCACATTTCTTCCATTGGGCATGTCTAAGTTGTTGATGGTCCTTTCTTTGTTGTCCATAGATTGTTATTTGTTGATAAATGTTGAGAGGAAACCCTAGCTCAAGGAGATCCCATGCATTGTTATTTGTTGCTAGAACATTGAGTGCAAACCATCTTCACGAGGAGAGACCCCGCACAATTGCTCTTTGTTGACCACACGCAGTGCGTGAACCCTAGCTCCAGAAGAGTGACCCCCCACGAATTTTCTTCACTTTCTAACCATGCCCACACCTTCGCACTAGCAGTTGGGCACACCATTCATTGGTTACCTATTGTCTAAATTGCACACTATTCGCTCAAATGCCTACACCAAAACCCTAGCGACAAGATACTCCACGTGCGTCTTCTTTATTGCCCAAGTTACACATCCAAACCCTAGCACTCATTCTTCACTGTCTATCTCTTCCCACGACCTCGTCTGGTTGTCCCATGGTCCCACGACTCATTGTGCATCTCTGTGAAAAACCTGTCGGGTAGAGGAATGACCAATTGATGGGATGGGATGGAATATATATATATATATATATCCGCCAAACACAAGCTACTAACTTAAGAGATTACGGGTCATTGGGTTTTAATTAAGAAAGAGATTAGACGTGAGAATTCTCTAGTGTGTAAAAATTAGAACCCTGTTTAATTCTATAGTGACTAGACCGCATATTGATGTGAATTTGAGTTTAAGCTACGAGAGAATTCTTGAATTGTAGATTGTCGAAACGTGGTGACAGCACATCAAAGCAAAGAAGAGCACTAGTTTTAATATAGAATAATCCCGACAAATAGATCTACTCCAAAGTTTGGAACCACAACGTTGGACCACTATTCAGAATCATAACATTAACAATAATAAAGAAAGATTATGGTGGAAGAATCCAATGACCACATGACCAGTAGAACGAAGGTCACCACCAAGAATAGACTTGGCTCATGGTCCATATGTTCCATTGGGAATCCATCTTCATCGTTGGAGCATTTCCTTTATTTCCTTCACGCATCACAATTGAATATGATGTAAAATCATATGCTATTAGTATGGTAACGTTCCGTGTAGGAGTGTTGGCCATATGGAACGTAACTTACATGTGGGAATGATGATATAGTAAAGAGACAAATAATGACCGGGGTGATTGGTTGGTAATGGCTAGTTCCGCCACCTTCCATTGTTTCTTAGTGCGAGATTGATCTGCTTGTGTACTCATTATGACTATGTATCTTTGTTTAATTAAGAGATGTTGATTGCTATGTCAATTTCGGTTGCCTAACTCATATGTGGAGAAAGGATAGTTAGTCAACCCAAAAACTAGATAGTAGTTACACTAAGAATTACAGTGAGCCTCCAACTCTATGAAAAACTCAAAGAAAGAACTGAGGAAGAGCTCAGAAATCAAATTCCACAGAGGTATCTATGTCGGTGAAGCGAGTGGGCTATGAGCCCCGCAATTACATATCAAGTTGGGAGGTTGTAATGATTAGCCTTTTCTTAATTAGTTATAAATAAGGATGGAGTCCTCCTTATGAGAGGGGTGGAAGAGTATTATAATTGGAGCTTAGCTCATTAGGAAGTTTCCCCCTTGAAGCGTAAAGTGAATAGGAGTGGATTCCTTCCATAAAAAGATCAATTGTAAGGTGTTACCCTACCTTAAGGATTTTGATATTAATAAATTGTGGAACATTTTTATCTTATTTTTGTATATATTACATGTTGTGCTTCCAATCGATCAGCCTTTGAAAAAATTGCTCTGGAAACCTCATGGGCATGAAGAATGGAAATATGATAATGTTGTTAGAAAAAACTCTCTAAGATTGGTTTCAGGGAATCCAGGATATTAATGAGACAATCGCTAAATATTAGGATACATGTATTATTGGGACAACATAACCTTGCATCGAGGAAGAATATAATCGAGAAAGTATGCCTGGTATGATTTAGAGAATGATTATGATAATTGGTTTATGGATAATTGTCATTTCTAGGATGACAACTACTTTCATCTTCTATACAATGCCTCTACTCCACCTTATGTAGAGAACATCATCAAGGGAAATCAACAACATGTTATGACTATTAGTGTTCAGCTTGCATATTCTACAGTGGTATTGTTCATCCCAAATTCAACCTCGGTCGTTTACAACTATGTGGACGATCGCTTTTAGGATTATATTTATTTCAATCCCTGTGACATTGGTGGGTGTTTGGAGCATATTAATTGGCCATTCACGAAACTCGTGTTTATGGTGGAGCGTGGACTACTTCAACATGGTGGATATCACTTATACACGGGACCTTGGTTCTTTGGCTTACTTTAGCATTGTAGTCGACACTTATCCATGGGACCTTGGTGTATGATTGTACCTACTCAAAACAAGCATTGAGGACAATGTTTTTCTAAGGGGGTGGAATGTTGGGATCCTCCCTAAGGGTATAATGGGGGCTCGAAGGGCCCATAGTGATGTAATAACAGTCGAGGCCATTCAATATAAGGTGGACTTGTTCCACTATATTATTAAATAAGGACCACTATGGTAGTTAGACTTATTGAGTAAATGTAATAGTGCCTCATTAACGAATGTCCATTGGGTAGTTAGGAGGTTGTTATGATTAGGGTTTTCTTAATTATTTATAAATAAGGATGGAGTCCTCATTACGAGAGGGGTGGAAGAGTATTGTAATTGGAGCTTAGCTCATTAGGAGGTTTCCCCCTTGAAGAGGCAAGTGAATAAGAGTGGATTCCTTCCATAAAAGGATCAATTGTAAGGTGTTTCCCTACCTTAAGGGTTTTGATATTAATAAAGTGTGGAGAATTTTTATCATATTCTTGGATATATAGTATGTGACTTTATATTCAGATATGAGATAAGTAACATATTTGCAAGGATGACAAAACATTCATAGGTTAAAAACAACAGTCAACGGATCAAAAAGAAAATTGAGCATGACAGTCAGGCGCTAGGGTTAGGGTTGCATCTGCCCTAGTGCACTTGGCCGCCCCCGCAGGGGCACAATGATTCTGAGCGAGGGAGGCTCAAGAGGCCCCTCCTACAGTGAGGCAATGGTGCATGGAAACAACGGAGGGATTTCCAGGTGCCCAACCTTTGATCCTCCCCCAGGTCTTCGATCACAGCTTATTTCTGAGGGCACATTCAAGGACCGAGAGATGGACATTGATTCAGGGAAAACACCAGTTGCAGCAAGCGCGGCGCAACCATGGATACTGGGGAAATGCATTCCACAAGCACTGCAAGCCACGAAATACATCGCCAGTACACCCAGAATTGAGGAACAAAAGAAATACATGAGAGACTACGCTTTAGTTGGGAAATTCCTAGGGCTTTGGCCCTCAGAAAAGGAACTGGTAAAATGGATACAACAATGGTGGAAGCCCAAAGGCCACTTTGATCTGCAGCTAGGCTCCAAGGGAGTTTTTACCATAATCCTGCACAACTTAGAGGACAGAAATCGCATCTTCGACGGAGGACTGTATTTCTTTAACTTGACGGGTCTCTTCTTGCGATTTTGGACGGAAAAATTCAGCTCTGAATTAGAGGACTTTGCACATGCCCCAGTGTGGTTAAGGCTATATTCCTTGTCGCAGGAGTTCTGGCTGGAAGAGGTCATGGCGAGCATTGGAAACACCATTGGAGTGTATGTCAAATCCTCGAAAGCCACAAATCAACGAAGATACACCTCCTACGTGCACATATGCGTCTATCTGAACATTCCAAAGCCGCTACCAGGATCCATTGCTCTGGAATACCAGGATGAGGATTGGATGCAAACCATTGACTATGAACACGTTCCATTTAGATGCCGAAAATTTCATGAGCATAGGCAACTTTTCAGGGACTACCCCCTCAACACACCAAGCAAAGAGGGAAACCCAAAAGAAAACAAAGACAAAGATGGCTTCATCCCGACTATAGGCAAGCGTAGACAAGGAGGCATGCGACCAGTCGCCCAGACCAATAAGGAACCGACCACGAGCAACCAATTTGAGATTTTGCAACAACAACCAGAGGGCATGGACGCCTCACAAGCCCCATCCGCAAAGAAAGCACCTTAGAACCCAATGAAAGGGAAAGCATAGGAAGCCCTAGGTCAAACCCAAATCATTCCTCCAACCAACTCCAACGCTGCAGCCCTGGAACTTTCAGAGACCGAAGACGAGGATGCGGAAATGGAACTAGATGAGAAAGACCTAGGAGTCGTTGACCTGGAGCATCTGGAACATGCCTACAGGCACCACAAACTTTACACCATCCCCCTAGATCAACTGCGAAAAGTTCACAAGATCTTCCTCAACTCCTCAGCAGGTTCTGCCAGATCTAGCGTAGGCTTGGGAATCCAAGGAAATATGCAGAAACAACAACGTAAATCTTAGAAAGATGAAAAGAAAAGAGGAAGAAAATCCACCAGTAAGCTCATCAAGGAGATATGACACTTCATGGTTAACTCGGGTCAGATACATCTCATATCTGACAATTTTCCACCCTTCCCCTCCCCATCCTCATCATGAAGATCATCTCCTAGAATATAAGGGGACTCAACGATCATAGTAAGCAGAAGTTATTATGGGATATGATCATGGCAGAAAAACCAGACATAATAATGCTCCAAGAAACAAAATGCGCAACAGAAGAGATGGATAAGATCCTTCTTAGCTGCTGGAAGCAAGGGCAAGGCATATACACGACAACCATGGGTGCAGTAGGAGGGTTGGCTCTCCTTTGGAACCCGAGCTCAGTCATTCTGGAAATTTTCTTTACAACCAATTGGTCCATCTCGACAACCTACCAACTCATCGGCTCTAATAAGACCAACTACCTAGCAAACGTCTATGGACCAGCTAACTCAAGGGACAAACATGCCTTCCTAAGAATCCTAGAGTAACTGGCCACTTTCACCGAGGGGAATAGATGGATCCTAGGAGGGGATTTCAACATGATTTGTAACCTGGATGAAAAAAGAGGAGGAATGCACAGTCTTGAGGAAGAATCATAGGACTTTCAGCGCCTAATTGATAACTGGCCTCGTGGACGCAGACACCTCCAATGGCACCTTCACCTGGACAAATCGTAGAACTCGATCTCATCAAATATCCTGCAGACTGGACCGATTTCTTCTCTCGGACTCTCTTATGATGGAAGGCACAGCTCTAGAAGCGAGCATCCTCTATTTCCACGGGTCAGGTCACTGGCCTATCCAACTTTGGCTGGATATCCTGACAACTCCAAGGTGAAAACCCTTCAGGCTGGAGCAGTTTTGGCTCAATCACCCAGACTTCCAGCAAAACGCTCACGCATGGTGGAGGGAGGCGGCCATGCCAAACGGCTCAAAGATGTATAGGTTTCATCAAGAACTCAAGATCTTAAAAGAGAAATTCAAAACCTAGAACAAACAAACCTTTGCCAACATCTTTGAAGCCCAAAGGCAACTAGCGAACCAAATGAGCACCATACAAAGCCAAATCTGGGATCAAGACTTATCTGAGTACCTTAAATCATAGGAAGCGACAATAAGTAAAAAACTAGAGGAGAGAAAGGCCCAAGAATAGATCTTGTGGAGACAAAAGTCACGCATCCAATGGCTCAAGGAGGGCGATAGAAACAATAAGTTCTTTCATATATCTACCATTCAAAGGAGACACGCCAATCGCATCACTCAGCTACTCTCTGAAAATGGGAAAACCCTGCACACCCATGAGGAGCTGGAAGAAGAGTTTGACACATATTATCGAAACCAATTGACGGAGCCCCGGAAGGACAGCACAAAAGCAATTGCCTAGATCACGTAGCACATACCCTCCCTAATCACGCAGGAACAAAATGCGGCCTTGGCACGACCCATCACGCTCGAAGAAGTTGATCAGGCACTTTAGGACACCCCCAAGGGTAAAGCCCTGAGGTCGGATGGCTTTACTTCAGATTTCTTTCATCACTATTGGCCAATGCTCAGAGAGGAAGTGTGGGAGATCATTAAAGACTCCAGACTTTTAGGTCAAGTCCTCCCGTCCCTCAATGCCACTTTCCTTACCCTCATTCCCAAACAGTTTCGATTGATCGCCCTCTGTAATGTCATTTACAAGCTCCTAACCAAGGTGATAGCAAGGTGACTCAAGCCAATCCTCCCCTTCATTATCTCGCCAAAACAATCACGGTACGAGGAGGGAAAAGAGATCTTGGACAACGTCATCCTCACTCACGAGGTCATCCACTGTCTACAGAAGACCTGTACTCCAGGTATGCTCTTAAAACTAGATCTCTCTAAAGCTTTTGATAAGTTAAGTTGGGACTATATGCGCTCGATGCTTCTTGCCTTTGGTTTCGACCCCTCCTGGGTAGACTGGATCCTGAAACTCACCTCCTCGGTTTTATCCTCAATCCTCGTCAATGGAGTTCCTTCTCGCCCTTTTTCCCCAATCAAAGGAATCAGGCAAGGGGGTCCTCTTTCCCTGTTCCTCTTCATTATCTTGGCAAAAGGTCTTCGTCGCTCTATTTAGGCTATGGTAGAAAATAAGACGATAAAAGGGTTACCCCTGCATGGCATCAACCCTTCGATCTCTCACAGTCAATTTGTGGATGATACTCTGATGATGGGTTCCCCCACTATCCACGAGGCCCACATAATCCTTTCCATTATCCAAACCTTCTGTGAGGCTTTCGGAATGGACATCAACAAGGAAAAATCCCAGATCTTCTTTTTCAACACCCCTTTGTCGATTCAGCTTCACATCTCAGGAATCCTGGGTTTCACTCAAATCTCCCTTCCGTCCAAGTACCTCGGAATCCCCCTCCTGGACAAAGCCCTCAAAAATAGCTCTTCGGAGAGCCTCCTCACCTCCTTTTCAAAAATACTTTCCTCCTGGACCTATCGAGCTCTCAATCTTCCCAGTCGCCTCATCCTTCTCAAGTCAGTTCTGCAAGCTCTGCCAGTCTATACCTTCTCAGCCCTCACGGCCCCTAATTTCATCCTCGGCACTATCAAAGCCCTACAAAGGAAATTTCTTTGGCAGGGGCACAAAGCGAGGAAGAAATTTGCGTTGATCAGTTGGGAAAAGATTTACAAACCCAAGATTCAAGGGGGTTTGGGAATCAGAGACCCCTCAATTTTGAATAAAGTACTTAGCGCCAAGATCTGGTGGCGATGGCTAAAGAGACCCCAAGACTTTTGGGCAAGGCTTTGGAGAAGAAAGTATACCCCCAACACAATGGAAAGAAGCCTCATTCATTGGAACGAAGACACCCCAAGCTCCCTGATATGGACAGCTGCTAAGAAAAATCAGCACCTTGTAGTTAATCACGCCTTCTGGGAAATCCAGAATGGTCAGACTACCCTCTTATGGAACGATTTGTGGCAACAGTTACCTATTTTGGCACAAGAAGCATGGGATGATACATTCTGCACCTCAACCACTCAGGTGGGACTGACAAAAGTGGCAGACTATTGGAGGGAAAACCCCACGAATGCCACCTGGAGATGTTGGAAGTCTAATGGAGAGGACCTACATGTCGAAGCACAGGTGGACCTTCATCCCTGGCACAATATGACGCACGGAAAATTTCCATCATGCAAGGTGAGGACATCTTGCGATGGGGACACTCACAAAGGGGCACCTTCAACATCCAAGAGGCTTACACCAACAAGGCCAATCTCAATCTCCCCCCTCCGAGGAAATTTTGGAGCAAAATCTGGTCTCTGAAACACTGGCCAAAAATCAACATCTTCCTTTGGTTGGTGGCACACAGAAGCATTCTCACCTGGGATAATCTATCTAAAAGGGGGTTTAAAGGACCGTCCATTTTCCCTTTATGCTTGGCAGAGGCGGAAACAATGAACCATCTCCTAAACACTTGCCCCTTCAACACTCGAGTTTGGGATCATTGCACGACCATCATGCACACTTCATATCGTAAGAGGGATAGCATAGGCACCACCATCGAAGAATGGAGAGAAATGGCTTTTCAGTCACCTATATTAAATCGCATCTGGCAGTTGCTCCCTGGCTTTATCCTTTGGTAAATATGGAAGGAAAGGAATAGAAGGATCTTCAGGAATACCCAGAGTAATTAGCAACACGGTTGGACCCAGGTCTGTTACAACATAATGGAAACAGTCTGCTTGCAGCAGTGGACTGAGGCAAAGTTAACTTGTCCCACCCAAGAACAAAGCATCCTGAATAATTGGAAATTCATCACACAACAAAGTTTGCTCTCTCCTCCCCGTAATCCCTCTCAAGGGGATATCCCATCTCAGTGGTCCCCCCCTTCAGTGGACTTTATCAAGGTAAACTTTGATGGAGCTTCCAAAGGGAACCGGGGCGCAGCAGGATTTGGCGTGGTATTTCGAAACCATCCGAGGAGTATTCTTCTCATTACCACAGGCAGCTTAGGCCATACTACAAACAATTCAACATAACTATGGGGGCTCACTAGAGGGTTACAATTAGCCACAAAGCACAACTTCAATAAACTCATAGTGGAAGGAGATTCTCAAGTAATTCTCACCCTCTTTCGGAAAGTTCTGAACAGGGCAGATCTAGAGAAAATTTTGCCTTGTTGGCGACTATCTCACGGACTGAGGACAATTGCAACGCTTCTCCAACCCAGTCAGGCTTTCATCCCCTCCCATGTGAGGAGAAAGGCGAATCATATTGCGGATGAACTGACCAACATTGGAACGAATAGGGAGGGACTGGATCTTCTGTGCCAGGCCCCCATCCACCAGATGCACCCTATCTTTCAGAGATACCAGAGAAAAGCTCCAGCCATCGACAACTCCTCGGATGGGGTGATAATGGGAGACACTTGTCAAGAGGAGCAGCAAGTAGAGAGCCACCGTGGCATAAGCCATGTGACAGACGCGTGCCTCCCCCTCCCGCCACCTTAATGCTCTTAAAACCACATTGCATGAGACAGGGCGCCATTAATCTCAGTGCACCTTGCTCTGGCTATCCGTCCCTTGGATGGACTAGCGCCATGGCTATGTATTTACTCTGCACGTGTGTTGGTTTAATGGATGGAACCATCGATTCAGATACTATGAATTGCATGAGGTGCATTGGACGCCTCATTCTCCTATGGTCAAATCCTCCAGAGCTCGGCCTTCTGCTCAACTGCTCCTACGCCTGCTATTGTTCTCTCCTGGGTGTTTCCGCCCTCATTGTGTCTCAGGGATGCCGAGATAGAGGGGGAAGTGATGATGCTGTAATCTTTGATTTTGGCAGGTTTTTTATACAATCTTAATTACAAAAAAAAAAAAAAAAAACATATTTGCAAGGATTTATTCCTAAAGTGATTGGAAGAGTGAAAAATTTAGCAAATGTATCATTTCATGGCAAAAAGATTCTTAGGGTAGCTAGTAATGTTAGGTAACCTTATCTTCTCTCGTAATAGACTACCAAGTGATATTGATATGGAGAAGTTGTCATGTCCTCGTCCTCACTCAAATCTATTCCTCTTTCCAACCCTCCTTTGGCTTTGTGGTCCATCAAAGCAGTTCCAAAGTCTTGGCATGTCTATCAAGCCCTAAAGTGAAAATAAGTGGAAATTACCTACAAATGATTATTGTTAATTTGAAATTTTTTGCAGTTTTAGAAATTTTCTTACATCCCATATAACTTAGGACGTGGATAAGTTTCATATTTATCTACATACTCTTGTAGATGATATCAAAGGTACAAAGAAATCTCTCCTAAATTTGTTTTTTCTTTGTCTTTGCAACTTATTATGTGTGTGTGATTATTTTAAAGGAAACATAATTTAGAGCCACCGCCTTCCCCATAAAATGTATTATTTTAACGTAAATTTGAGTAAATTTTCAAGGGTAGAGATTTTCCTTAAAATGGTAATGTGTGAGATGTCATCATTAGGCTCATTAGTTGTTAATTATATAAATCAATAAGGTTGTGACATGTCAACATTAGGGTCACTAGGAATGTAAGTGTCATGTAAGCATTGAGTAGAGCCTACTCGAGTACATTCAAAATTCATTTAATGTGGCTCCTCTTTTAAAGAAAATTATGATTCAAGACCAAAGTATAGGGAGATTGCACCATGTGATAAATGAAATTTTTGTGGCAATCATCCCAGGGGATAAAGTATCCAATCGTTTAGCCATTTGTAGGTCAATTCATTTGTTTATTGTCAACTACAAAAATAATTTGCAAAACTTTTTTGTCGAGAGGCTCACTCCTTGCATGGATAAGCTCATCTCAAAGAATCAAATGAATCTTATGCCTAGGAGGAAGATCTTGGATAGTGTTAGAGTTGTGGCTTAAACCCTCCACTCAACATGGAGTAATTAGATTCCAACTATTTTTCTTAAGCTAGGCATGTAGAGGGTTTGTGATAAGAAATAATGGATTCCATCATGGTTATGTTGAGAATCAAAGAAACCTATCAGTGTTATATCCTTTGGATTATAGGGCTCACGTACACCAATAATGCAATTGCCTTGGTGAAGGCATCCCAAACCATTTTGTTGCAATATCAAGGGGTGTTTGCCACATATGTCCCCTCCCTCCTTGCACATTCTCGTAGTAAATGAATGTTAAGCCTTCTCCTTTGGTTGAATGGATCAAAATAATAAGATGCTAGAATCAATTTGTGAAAAGATATCAACCATGGATTGTTCAGATGTAGGATGATTCATTGGGTATGGCTCAAAATGTAGTACATATAAGAAAAAATCTCCACCTAGACCCTTGCTTCCACTACTCAAGGAGTCAAATATCATACCTATGACTAGATTTATCATTTTCTGCTTTTGATGTTCCATTCCATCGAGGCCAAAGAAACATACCAAAAGCAAAATTTGCATCCTAAAAATAAATTTGTTTTGCTTTAGAGTCATATTATTATCTCTATAATGAAACTTCCATTCTCTCCATCCAATGCTTTGTTGCAGTGAGGTCAATATACCCTACTCCCCAACAAATTTCTATCCTTCAAATTGATGCTTCATTGCTTTGGCAATAACTTAAAAGATCATACCTATGATTGCATTTTGGTTTCACGCACATGATTTTGTTGCTTCAAGGCAAAAACATCATTATGAATTTTTAAATATTTTGATTTGTACATTTATTTCTTCACTACACCATGCCCAAAGTACCATTTTGAAAAGCATATTTTCCAGATTTGAGATTGTTACTACAATGCCTTCATGCCCAAAGTACTAAAATCTTAAGCAGATATTGCATTCCATGCATATGCTGCTATTGCATCAAGCCTGAAGTCCTATGAATCCATACCTATAAGTGAAATAACCCATTCTCCCCATATTATGATTCTTCATAACGTTAGGATCAAATACCCCATTCATAAGCATTTTTTCAATTCCTGACAATCACGATTAAATTGCTTCTGGGCCACAAAAATAATTCTTGCAAAAAAATTTCCTTTCACCACATCTGAGACTTCTAGTGCATCAGGGCCAAGATATACCCATTCATAAGTTTCACATTCCCCATTTTAATGATATTGCGTCAATGGAAAAATAATATACCAATAAGTAAAGTGTCCCTCCATGTTCAATGCTTTATGTGGTTAGGAAATTTTATATCCATAGGCAAACAATGGAGTAACATATATGGTAGGCTCATGACAACATCATAGGAAGTAGCATTTCCACATAAAAATTACACCTTCAATGGAGAACACCTTGTAGTGTCTTTGATGGTGCTTATGCCACAAGTCTCAAATCTTCATAGAATGCTCCATGCAGACAATATATTCTAAATTGCTCTTGATCTTGAATCCATACTTAGCCTCCAACAAGAATTTTGAGTATAAAAGAAGTTTGGCTTGGAAATCCATACTTAAGTACCAATGCACAATCCTATTGAGCTCTCTAGACTATGATAGCCTCTTACGTACCATTACTTCAACATACAATTCTAGTAGATACCTCTGATAGCTAAAAAAGAACCTTCATTTCATTACTCATAAAAGAAGCATGACTAATACATCAAGAGATTATCTGGAGACATATATTTCCTTGTTGATAATTACCCTTGCACCACTTAGTAAGCCACCTTCTTACATCATTGTTTGTGTGTAATCCTCTCTCTTCCTTAGCCTTAACAGATGGCATAATATGCAATATATACCTTTAGAGTATTGGATGCAATACCTTATAGGATACTTTTTCCTCTATTCTTTCTATAACTTTAAATAGCTTATACATAAGCAATAGTAGATTAGGATCAACATAAATACTAAGACGCCCCAGATGGGGTGACACGATGCATAGCACTGCCACTTGGTACAGCGCCCAGCCTCATATTAAATGTGGTAAGCCGCTCCCCATCTATTCAACATTAACGATGGGAGCAGGCCATTAGAGCCGACCTCTGGGTAAGCGACCTCTCCCTCGCGGGAAAGGGCTGGCCCTGCAAGCATTTACTATGGCAGATTTAATGCAGAGCCATGTCCCACCATCCCACAAGCCTGTGAAAGCGAAGAGGCATGGTCACATTCAGCTCATTCTTCCTCTGCAGCTTTCCGCCATTTGTGATCTCTGGTGCGTTTTTCTCTGCATCCTTCCGACTTTTCCAAGCCCTGGTGCATTTGATACCCACTCCTTCACTACGATGCCTAGGTAGCGAGGTAAACCTCATCATGGGTCGGCTTGGTACACCCACGCTACTCAACGACAGAGGAGACAACAATTGGAAAGAGCACTCTCGCTGGCCAACTCCATTCTTCGTTAGAGAGCACATGCAACCCGTCTCTCACTCCAGGCTTATGCAAATGAGTTTGCGATGGAGAAGCGCGTTGAAACCCCTCCAGAACAACTCTCACTCCCATATAATTGGCAGCCCACAGGCACCATGCGGGAAGAAAATACTCTGACTGCACTTGAAACTCAAGCCAAAAGCAACATGATGGGGAGGCTTGGTGATGAATTCCCAACCTTTTATGTCAAGGAAGTGCCTTACATGAAAAACACTCCGACTGCCCTGGAACCTCATGCAAGAGGTAGCATGAGGGGGGGGCTCTGTGAGGAATTCCCAACGTGTTATGTTGAGGATGTGCCTTACATGGATTTGGTCTCGCAGGGGACCTGCGCGGTAATTGAGCACCATGAAGACATAGTATCCATGGACAAGGGTGTGGAAAACGCAGACACAGAGGCAGTTACTCCAGGCGAGGTAGCTACAAGGGAAACGAAGGTCATTCCGGGCGAGGGTGATGAAACCCCAGCTCCACCTTCCAACCGAGCCATGCATGGACATACTGGTGCCCCGCCACCCTTCCTCCATGCGACACACTTGGACTTAGTGTTTGAACTATGAGGACAAATGGTAGACCAAGAGCATAGGGCCCTCCTCATGGAACAACGGTTGGATATGCTTTTCGAAGCATACTCCATTGCCCTGACAAATCAAAAATGCCCAACGTGCGCCCAGTCGTTTTTCATGCAGGCCAGAGCAGCGCGACAGGAGGACGAGGACGACAGGCCACCGGGTATTTGATCTAGTCAATTTCAGTTAGGTTTTCTCTTTTACTTCCAGCCATGTTGGGGCTCCCTTTTGCTTTAGCTCTTACTGTTCAGAGTCAAGTTCAGGCTTATAAAAAAGCTCTCTGTAATGCCTTAAACAGTCTTAAGACGATGCATGGCCATCTATCCTAGTTTCCTTCGGGCAGGACAGATGGTGAAACAATCTTTTGTTTTTATCCAAAAGGAACATATGAGCCCCAAGTTGTGCTAGTTTCCGGTAAAATGGCGGCACACTTGGCGGTTGTAGCACCGTTGTATCTTTTTGTTAATATAATATAGCAGGCAACACCCCTTTTTTACTTAAAAAAAAAAAAAAAAACATAAATACTAAGACAAATTTATTGGATCGTCTAGATAATTTTCCTTCCTAAATATTATTTCAACATGCCAAATCATTTAGCTTTATTTACGAAGAATGTGCCCCATATTTGTGTTTAATTGTACCTACATGTATGCATTGTTTCTTCTACATATTTAAAATATTTACACCAATACACAAAACTTGCATGATAAGGACGAGGCTTTTGGATCTTGAAACAAAAAGAAAAAGAAAAAAAATGTGTTTATTTATTTGTTGAATGAAGTGGCTTATTTTGTGAAGCATGTTGAAGCAGTGAATAGAAAAAAAGTTCAAGATAGGGGAGCTAATGTTAAGGTTGGGTTACAAGAGTAAAAAAAGCCAAGTAAAAAGGCTATATTAGTTTTCTATAATAATGAGTGGAGATATATTTCTTACAACTATAAAAGTTCAAAAGTAGTAGTGCTAGCTACTCAAAATATCTCCATAGTTCTCTTCAATAATAATTTAGCGATGTTTGACAATTTTGCATCAATGTATCAAAGTCAAAGAAATACAACCCCTAATAAATTGGGAAATTTGGATGATATTGCACATATTTTCTCTGGAGATGGAATGAAATATGTACTATTGTTATTGATGATATCTACTAGAGACTGAGGGTATTGTCTTGAATTCCAAGAACTAGGCACTGCCAATCCTTGGCATGTAGATGAGGATTCAAAGTAGACAAGAAGTTTCTTCTTTCTTATTTCAATTACAAACTATTTTATGGCCTCATTTTTGTGCTAAAATACTTATGACAAATTGAATATTATTAAAACAACAACCATATAAAGTGCATATATTTGCAAAACAATAATCTCTTGAACCTAAATTTTTTGTGTTCTCATTACGATTAAAGAAGTGCACAACCTTGTAGCACTAAACCCAAAATCTAATTTACACTCGATTTAAAGAAGCATTTTGAACAACAAAGCAAAAAAAAATGCAATGTTTCACATAATGGTACATTGTGATAATTCTTAAATCATCTTAACAAGTATATGTTTTGTTGTTAGTCTACAAGGGAATGGTATTAGAGAAATGTAGTTTAAAGAAGGCCTATATTAAAATTCTAAATAACTATTTTATTGAAAATTGTTGGAAAGAAGAAGAGGAAGGGGAAGAATGCAAGGGCCTTGTCTATCATGTATGTAAATTTATATTTGATTGGTAACATTTATGCTTTTAAAAACAAGTTTTTTCTTCGAAATGTATAATTCTGATATATGTATTGGAAATATGTATGATGTATAATTTTAAATTTATGTATCTATAGAATCCTAATGCATACTGTTATCACTCCAAGAAACTCCTTAGGGTTGTAGGCTAAGGATGTTTGGTAACTTAAGAAATCACTAACAATCAAGTGTTTGGAACAATGGGATAACTGAGAAGGCTTAGCAAAAAGACAACATGTCATACCTCTAAATAAACAGTGCTTCGAGAAACTAGATATCAATTATAGAAAATAATCAAGTTATGAAGAAAAACATTCAAGATAACCAAGTACAAATCTGTAGGGTTATACAAGAATATAAAGGAGATCTAATTCATATCCATGAGCTATATCAGAAGATGACAGTTCTGAACAACTGAAATGAATAGAATTAAATATAGAGTAATGGAAAATATGGACAGACTGATATATAATGACCAAAGAAAACTCTCATTCATATGCCAAGATAGTGTCAAATTACATAGCCAAAAATATATCCAGAATTGAACCCCCTAGTGCTCCAAATGTCTTTGGCTTTATAGCCTTACAAGATGAAATCTAGATCCTTTAAAGATGGATCAGATTTACTAAAAATATTCAAATCATAACAGATACAACAAGTGTAGGATGAGATCCTATAAAAATGGATCTAGAATGGAAAATCAAAACAAAATAGGAAAGGTCCTATTTAATGATCTCTAAAAATAGTAGATTGTTGATGAAGTGCAGTTTTAGCCTCGCAAGGCTGTTTGATTTGGTCCTCCAAAGATAAAATTCGAATTGGGTGATGTGTCATTTGATCCCTATCATTTTGTCCTTGAAAATGACCAAATCTATTCAAAAAATTCCCTTTTGACTTTCATCTCCAAGAATGGCCTTCAGATTTTGATTTGATAATTCATAACCAACTTATTAAAGAAGATTTCAAACCATTCAAACCCAAAAAATCTCGATCTGGTCAAAAATTCGGCTATTCTAGCCGTGACAGGCTTTCACCAGCTAATTTACCCGAAAATCCTCTCCTTAGCTGGTGAAAGGTGGAGCTTTCACCAGCTAACTAGTTATAATTTTGCCTTCTGCGCCGGTGAAAGCGCAATTTTTTTCAAAATCAAATTTCTCAGTCATGGAGAGTCCATTTTGCATGCTTAAATAGTCGATCAACATCTACAAATCCTAAGCTTTCCAATGGTGCTTTCAAATCTGCATTTGGAGCCCAGGAAGCTAGTCAAATATTCCTTACAATATTAGGCATCATTCTTTCAAAAATGCCAGTGCATTTTTTATCGCTAACACATACATTATTCTCTTTTTAAGTTAGAGATTATCAAAGCCACATCGATTTCCTATATCACGAAGAACTATCATATTTCAAAATTCAAGCTCATATTATTTTACCTTTTGGAAGAGATTATCAAAGCCACATCGATTTCCTATATCACGAAGAACTATCATATTTCAAAATTCAAGTTCATATTATTTTACCTTTTGGAAGAGATTATCAAAGCCACATCGATTTCCTATATCACGAAGAACTATCATATTTCAAAATTCAAGTTCATATTATTTTACCTTTTGGATGATGTTTTAACATTTTTTAATTGATAGTTCTTATATTTTAACCCTAAAATTGTTAATTTGTGTATGACATGAATTCATGGTCTAATGACAAAGTGGTTAGATTGTTGGATGCATGTCTTGAGGTCCATTTTCATCGACTCCACTTACAACTATCTATATAAATGGAAAGTTGAGCTCCTTTGGCATATATGACATAATTGGTGCCACAAAAGCTTTTTAAACTTCTGAATTGGGTATTCTCAAAAGGATATGGTAACCTTGGTAGATTGGATATAGAAATTTTTAGTAAGAGTTCATAGATTATTACAAAGGATGTGATTTCAACGCATGTTTGATTTGGACTTTCTCAGTGGAGGAGGGGTAATTTGGGTTAATTCCTTATTTCCCTAGGAAACAGGTGGCATGGAAAGGTTTTCTCAATTGGGGAGACATATGGGACAAGGAATCTAGTGACTAGTTATCTTGGAAAACCTTAATTGTTCTCAATAGCTACAAGTTATTGGTAGACTCACATTTATGTCACTTTGTTAATCAATTTTTAATGTTAGTTTATGTAAGTAATCACATAAGATTGTAAACCTATATAGAAATATTAGCAACGGTCTTACAGGAAGTCAATTATGGATTATGGAACCATAAAATTATATTCTTAGCCACATTGCCCTATAATAAATTGTCTTAACCAGAAGTGGACCTTTCGAGATCATGAGACTAGATGGATTGGCTGGTGTCAAGGAATTTGGAAGTCCCACTCTTATTTTAATTCTTGAGTGCTTGGTTCTTAATAACAACCCAAAAATTAAGGATTGACTACATCATATTGTCTTTATCGACTGATGTTGTGCGGTTTTCCATAAAGTGGAAATGGTCATGCATGTATTTGGAACTTTATGATTGTTGACTTTTTTAGGCATGGAGTGTTGCTAAGTACAATATTATTTTTATTGTCTAGCCTATTCATTGGAAAGGGGTCTTTTTTGGTACAAATGGATGATCATAGAGGAAGTCATGTATGGGATTAGACCTATCTATATTCTTATAGTTTTGGGTTATTGATAGACATAATCCTTTACCCTATTATTCAATAATATCCTATGATGCACTTGAAGAGTCCTTTCATAATTGATGAATCAATAATGAAGAATCCATAATAGAAGTGGGAGAGCAAACACTAATCTCTCGTGAGCTTGAGAGATTTAGTGGAGGTAAATATCAACACATATATGAACTTTGTGGTGAAAGATAATAAAAAACCATAGAGGGATTTGCAAGAGTGGATTGTAAGAACCCTAATGAATCCAACCCCTAATGCTTGCAACATTCTTTAGAGGAGGGGAAAATTATGTTTATTTTCCCAAACATGGAAAATGAGTACACTATTGTTTGATAAAAATATTTTCCTATTATTTATATGGTTTTATACTTTATCAAAAGATTCACCGAGATTTCAGAATGTTTTATAATTCAATGAAAGATTCACCAAGACTTTACAAGATTCACCAAGATTTTACAAGATTTCATACTTTAGTGAAAGACTCGCCAAAAAATTATATATGCACATTATAATATCGATCAAAATAGCCTTCGAATTTTCCTATATATCATGGGGATTCACCCATTTATTATAGATATAAATTTAGGGTGGGTTCATAAAATATCCCATGTTCGCTAGCTTATGCTTAACATACCATTGTAACATATATGTTATACTCTTGCATGTTATAAAGGACCTTCCATTGAGATTTCAACTTCAAATTTTATCTTTTGAGAGTTTGTGAAGTTTCTTATCCTTGTGGGTGATACATGGAGGAAGGAAACAAAAATACGAAGCCTCGAATCTTGAACAATAAATAGTGGCTAAGAGAAAAACAATTACTTTTAGGTGAGGTAAATGAACTACATCAGTCTTTTGTTTGATTTTGATGTTGTTTTTGCACTGATAAATCAACGCTTGTGAGTAAGTTGCAAAGTCAAAGGTAATCTATATAACAAAGAGCTAAACCATTAGTGACATATTTTAAAGAGAAAACTAGTAGGTTGTCAAATATACCCAATATGTTGTCAAATATTCACTTAGTTTCAAATTCGAGTTGCAAAAGAGTTTTACTTGAATGATTATACATGGGCAAACAAATATATAATATGTTGTTAGGTCAGATATCTGCAGTATTGAACATCGTCACTTTCTGTGGTGTAATTCAACGGATCTCTATGGTATTGAATGGATCTCTCTATGTGGGTAACAAATCTTTGCGGTTTTTAGCATATTCTCTCTCTCCATCGCACAATTGAACAAATATATGTGGTATTGAATGGAGGATAATCAATGGAAAGGAAGGAATGGTCCCTCGTGATTCAAAACAATTTGTGGAGGAGCTCCCGGCTGAGAATTTGACGAAGGGGAATCTCATGCGTTGGAGAAAAACCAGGTTGTGAGGGTAATAAAAGAAAGTCAACATCTCTCTAAGGATTTCATTATAGTAGGTATTATCAAAATTTCCAATCACGGGCTCACCTCTTTGAAGTTGGCTTCTTAGTTGGAAGAATTGTTTATTACTTTAAGCATAGTTGGGGTTCTAAGAATATTGATGAGAATTGATACCTATGAGAAAAGATGAAGGTGCCAAGGAACAATGGAGGATGAAATCCAACTCATGGACTACTCAGAGAACTCATTACTCCCTAAGGACAGATTTATTTTCTCACCTTCCTTGTTGGGAGTATTAGATACTAATTCCTCTATCATCGTGGGCCGGGGGGGGTAGATAATCCTTCGTTGAATAATACCTTGAGGAAGTGGGTCAGCATGGAGTTGATATTGTACCGTTTGAAAATAATTTACTGGAGTCCATTATTGTTGGTCAAAGAGGATCAGATTTGTCTTGACAAGCCATGTTTTCCCTCCATGTTGACATTGGAGGGTGGACCCCATGTGAATGCCATTACTGTTGGGTGCTTTCCACAGGGGGTCATTACTCCCATCCTCAGTATCAGTCATTCTGACTTGGACACTAGAAGAGATCCATACATTGTTGTGAGTCTAGGGTTTGTGGGGGAGAAACAAGAACTTGTAGAGTTGCAAAGATGTCGACCTAAGGTCTAGAATATTACCACTAGTAGGAAAAAATGGATGGTAATAAGATCAAGATAAGTAGTCTCCTTAGTGGTCAGTAAGGATCTCAAGGTAAGCCAATTAACAAATCTAAAAATTCAAGCAATGGTGGGTAAGTTTTGTGGTCATTGGGTCTCTATATCTTCGATAAATTCTTGGACCCAACGGGAATGGGCACCATTTATGGGCTATGGTATTATAGTTCATACATTAGCTTGTCGTTAGCTAGGCTTTATTTTTAGGAGCAAGTATGACACCCTCCAAATTCTTAAGGGTTGTTGGTTTATGGATAAGACTATACTATCCATTAAACCATGGCATCCATTGTTCGATGCTCTAGAAGAAATTGAAGTTAGTACCCTAGTATGGGTCAAATTGCCCAATTTACCTATTCAGTTTGGTATGATTATGGATTGAAGGTGATTGGGGATGCTTTGGGCAATTTTACCAGTACAGATGAAAGATATAAATATAGTTCTTCACACTTGGTGGCTCATATTCTAGTTGGGATTGATATTTGAGAGGGTTTGTTTGAATCCATAGAACTTGTGGTGGGTTACTAGGCTTATACTCATATCTTAGATTACTTGAAAATCACATTCATAGTTGGAGATTCGAAATGATATTGCTATAGTCATTTGTGGAGATTTTGACTTTATTGTTTCACAATGGATCAAGTTGGACACTATCTGGAACAAAGGACAAATTATCGACCCTCCCTCAGGTAATAAATCCAACACTTCTTCTCACTTGGGTGTCTTAGACTCTAAAATTCGTACCATGTCTAATTCCAATCAACATTCTAGATGTTTTGATCACTCAATATGTAAAAGTCTTGGGATTTTGAATACTAGTCCTTCGTTTGTTGGGGAAGTGAAGGATCCTTCTCTATTGGTTCATCTAATGATTTTGACCCTTCCTTTGTACAAAATTTTGTTTCTCCTCATGTGACTAATATTGGTTCTCCCATTACTTCCCATGGGGGGTGTCACTACCATCTGAGGCCTAGATCTAACTCTCTAGATCCAAGAGTCTTCAAGGAGTTGGGATATGACCAAATCAAGGAGTCAGGCACTTTAAAAGTAGGTTGCAAATCAACACTCAAACGAGCTTAAGAGAAAACAGTCAGGGATGTTCACTAAGGTAAACAAAGACTCATTTGAATGGATCTTAAAGCAGGAAATACCCCTAAGGTGTTTCCTCCATGAAGATATTATCTGTTAATATGCAAGGCCTGGTGGGGTAGGCTAAAAAACTCTCCCTCAAGCAATCGGTGGAGTTGGACAATCCTGATGTAATTGTGTTTTGAGAAACTATGGGAAAACGAGATCCTTTTGACCTTGAGTTGAAGAAGATGTTTGGTTTGGATTCAAATGGTTTATCTGGTGGCATAATTACCAGGTTTAATAAAAATCTTACATTAGTCAACTATTTTGTTTTATGCCCATGTCATTGTACAGTTGTACACATCAAGAGTCTCACCACTCTCTGGCCTTGCTCAATGTGTATGGACCTTATGAGGGTAGGCAACGATTATGAGAAAAAAAAAAAATCATTAAATTGTTTGTAGGTGGATAATCTCATTGTAGGGGGGAATCTGAATCTGACTTTGAACAAGGATGAAATTTGGAGTACTAGTGCCCGAGAAGATATACTAGCTCATTATTTTGTTAACAAATTTGAATTGGTAGGTTGAGTAGACATAGAGCCTATCCAGTTTCAGCCAACATGGAGTAATAATATATATGGTACAAAAGGGTAGCTAAAAGGCTAGATCGATTTCTTGGACATAATGCCCTTCTACAGAGAGTGGAAAGATACAAAACTTGGGTTGGCAAGGTCAAATGTTCATATCACTTTCTTATTTTACTTGAACTAGCTAAGGATGGAGAAAAACCTGGAGCACCATTTAAATATAATCCTAGTTGGTATGAAGAGGAGGATTTCCAGAGGTTAGTCGAGGATAATTGGAAGCATTATGAGGAGGGTCTAGGAGAAGTTGCTAGTGTTCGGTTTTATTCTACACTAAGGTTGGTCAAAGAAAAAGTAGCCTAGTGGGAACGTGAGAGACATAAAAAGAGGGATTGCTTGCTTAAGGAGGTGGAGAAAGAACTGGAGTTGGTTTACTCTAAACAATTTACTAGAAACTTTAGAAAGGATTTGTTGGAAAGAACCACTTCATTAGAGTAGAAAATGAACAAGCTTCTATTGGATAGAGAAAAAGAGTGGAGAATTAAGAGCTGAGCCTTGTGGATTGAGGTTGGCGACCAAAATATGAAGTACTTTCAAATTTTTACCAAGCATAGTAGGAACAACAACACTATTTGGGAATTAACAAACATGGATGGCAACAAGGTTCGAGGGTTCCATGATTTGGATCATCTGGGGGTTCATCACTTCAAGGAGATATTTCAAGAACCCAATAGCGTGAACTTAGGGGAGATACTAAAAGTTGTGTCATATTTTCCTAGATTTGTTAATGAAAAATAATATAATATCCTCTACAAACCAGTGACTAGGGAGGAACTTATGTCTGTACTTAGTACTTTTCAAAAGGATAAGATCCCTAGCCTAGATTGGTGGACTGTATAATTTTTTATAGACTCCTTTGATGTTCCTAGAGATGATTTACTAAGAATTGTTGAGGAGATAAGGAGACTGGGAAGATGCCAAGGAGTTATAATTCCAACTTCTTAGTCCTAATTCCCAAGATGGATTGCCCTAATACATTTGACGACTTCATACATATTTCCCTATGATTGCCTTTATAAAATAATCTTCAAGGTGGTAGATGTTAGAATCAAACCCTTGCTTTCTAATGTTATTTTTTTTCAACAATTTGGGTTTCTAAAGGGTATATGTGCATGAGGCAATATGCATTGCTCATGAAGGCTTGCATTCAATTAAAAATTCTCATATTCATGTAGCAATTCTCAAACTAGACTTGTCTAAAGCTTATGATAGGGTGTCCTGGCTATATCTAAGGCTTCTCCTCATTTGTATTGGTTTTGATCTACCTTAGGTAAATTGGATAATGGGTTATGTGACATCCTCCTCTTTTGTTGTTTTAATTAATGGTTATGGCTTTGAGTTCTTCAAACCTTCTAGGGGAGCCAGGTAGGGTTGTCCTTTGTCCCCATACCTTTTCCTATTGGTTACATAAGGTATAAGTAGAGCTATTTTGAAGCTAGAAGACAAAGGAAACTCTTAGGAATTAAAATTGGAAGGAGGGAACAACTAACTCATCTATTGTTTGTAGATGATGTTTTGTTATTGTGTTTATGCTCTGAAGAGGAATGTCGACACTACAAGGAGATTCAAGAACTCTATTGTTGGCTACATGGATGGATACTAATATTGCAAAATACACCTTGTATTTTCCTAAAGTGGAGGCACAAGTAAGTAATAGTTTGGAGCATACTTTTCTATTCCCCTCTCGTGATTTGAATGATGGATTTAAGTACTTAGGTTATTCTCTCAAACCTAACAATTATGGGAAGGTTGATTGGATGTGGCTATTATCTAGGATTGAAAAAAGAGTGAACTTTTAGTGTAATCATTGGATTTCAAGGGGAGGAAAATTAGTTTTCATCAAGTCAATTCTAAAATCCATTCCAGTCTATTGGCATCTTATGACTCATATTCCAAAAGGTATTTTGGACAGAATCAGGAAGGTCGTTTTAACTATCCATGGAAGGGCAGTTGTGATTATAAGGGATCCCATTTGACAAACTGAAAAGCAATTGCTTCGCCTAAGGATTAGGGTGGTGGGGCGTTAAGAACATCTTCCATTTTGGTAAATCCCCAACAACTAACTCACTTTGGAATTTATTAACCAAGGACCGTCTATGGAGAAGGACTCTAATTGAAAAAATATTTCCCTTTGCATTGTCATGGACTGGATTAGGATGAGAAGAAAGAGTATTCATAATGTATCCAACTAGTGGAAATCTTTGACATTAGATTTTCTGGTCATAGGTCGGTTTCTTACTTGGAAAGTTGGTTCATCCATTCAAGTCAGAGTACGTATTGATGTGATTATGCGATGTGGTGAAGGCATTTTCCTCCCAAAAGATTTATTTCTCCAATGACAAGAACAAGTAAAATGTGAATTGAACAAATTTGATAATCCTATGCTTACCTCAATTTGGAGCCAAGGCTAGCTACAAGTTCAAGCCTTGGGCTTAGAAGGTAATTGGTCTTAGTTTTGGGATGGATTTTTAGCTAAGCTTAGGAATGCACATGTAAGACTTGGGGACGAAGATGATGAAATTTCTTGGGCTTACAACAAAATTGGAGGTTTTGACACTGCCAAACTTGGATATAGAACTTTACAAACACCCAAAGTTCAAGAAATTTGTTGGTGGTGGAAGAAGTTATGGAAGGTTAAATCCCCGCCAAAGTGCACTTTATTACTTTGGCTCATTCTCAACGAGAATGTTTTAACTTGGGATAGACTTCAAAAGAGAAATAAAGCAGGTCCAATTATTTGCATCCACTGTAAAAGTAATGAAGAAACTTCCTTACATTTATTTTTATAATTCCCTTACTCAAAGCAGGTTTGGAAAGAGGTTGAACATCATACCCCACTTCAACAATTTTGGGATAAAGTAATGCTGGAAGATTGCTTTCAAGTGTACTTTATTAGAAGATAACTGAAGGAATATAGAACACTTCCATACTTGATTAATCAGGGAATCTCGTTGGCGAGGACTGCTAGGCTTTTTTAGGATGTCCAAGTTCCCATTTTCAAAGTTTCAGTACAATTTCTTTCATTGTTTTCTTCTTATAAGCCTAGTATAAAGCCAAAAACCAGTCGTGTGACAAGGATTATGCATGTAGCTTCTTTAATGGAGCCTATTAGGGTCCATAACACTTATGTAGTCTGGGTTTTTTGTTATTTACTATCGATTATCACTATTTCACTAGTCCACTGATAAGGCAAATCTGAGTATTTGGACCAATAATCAAAGTGAATTTAGAGCATTATTATACCTATTGAAGTGTGCTTTAGAGAAAAATTTATGCAACTACATGTATTTGAAGACTCTGCTATGACTATTAAATGGATGAAATCCATGTCCAAAGTATTAGTCTTTCACAATTGGAATTACATTTGAAGGATATCTCTAGTCTTTTTCAGATGATTAGTTTTAGTCATATATGTAGAGAAACGATTAGTTGTGTTGATTCATTATCTAAGGATGCTTCGCACTTGGTTGAAGGTTTGCTTGTCTTATATGAATTTATCGAGGGACATTTGCTTTCCTCGAGGTCTTGTAACCTTTTAGACTTTTGATCTGATTTGTCTATTGATCTATAATATGCCAACCGATGATGACATATTTTGATTGGAACTTGGTTATATATTTAAGGTTTTGAGACAATTTATGAAAAAGATATTGGTAGTGGGTCAGTAGGCCACAAAATACTAGTCATACATTGTATGCACATCAACACCTAAGGATTGTATTTTCAATTCGTCTTGAATAGAAAGTACGATTTTTTTCTTGGAAATAAAATATAATATGTTGTTAGGTTGTTAGTCATGTAGTCACGACCTTTAGAAGCCTTATGTGAATATTCATGCTTTCAAGCTTGAGTATTGGAACATGGAAACTAGATAGTTTTGTGGTTACCTTTCATTAATGTTGATATACTCGTGTACATCTAATGCAAAAAAATTGGTGTTTTCAATCATCCAAACTTTATGAGATGTTTTCTTAACGCATGCTTACACATTACTTTAAAAAATAAGATGAGGATTACATGGTGTAATCTACTTGTTGATCAATTCATTTGTTGTTATGTTTGTAGGCAATGGAAATAAATTAATATTGGGTGTGAAATTTATTAGTTGTACAAATTAATCACTTGTTTTGCAACAGTGTGAATTTCTAAATGATGATAATGTTTACAACAGGATATTAGAGAACTAAAGTGGTTCAATGTATTGTCAATTTTTTGCAAAATTTCAATCTTTGACAACCTAATAATGTCATAGTTTCTCTATCTCAAGGCATCTTAAAGCATGAAAAATATGTTTTTGCTAGTTCTTTTAATAACTTTGAATTATGGGGTAGAATAGATTAATCCATAATAGTATGCTTAATTGAGTTGATTCATCTTTGTTCTCTTGGCATGTGATACCCATCTTCTCATTGTATATGTGTGTGACTGGCAAGAAGAATCTTGCCTTTATTATTGTCGCATGCTTTGACATGGATGATGACATATTATTATTCCTTCTCACTCATATACTACTCACAAGGTACCCATCTATTCAATTGGTTTCTATTGATACCTTGGTTTTGTGATATTATTGCCATTATGATAGAAAATTGGCATGATAGAGTGGGCCCATATCCCATGGGTGCCATAATCTTTGAGGTTGTGGTTGTTTGGTTGCCATTGGAGTTGATGAATTCATAAATTTGTGAAATGGAATTGGTGTATTTCATGTTTCCTTTTTGTGAAGGAATTTGCATTAATTCTAACCATGTTTTTTATTGCTATTTGATTCATGTGGAACCATAGGGAGGTTCCAAATGGAACCTTTGTGCATCCTTAATAAGAGGTCGCAATACCTTATAATTAATTTGCGATGGGTAAAGGTCCTCACATTACAAACCTAAGGAAGTAACATGCAAAATGGAGGCTCCTGTGCATGAGTGGTACCTACAATTGTTAAAATAATAATACTACACAGAGGATGGTGTTATTTCTAAGGAGGAGGTGATGTAATTCCCATGAAATTGAACCTCTAATTAAATAAAGTGGCCATGGATAAACAATGTACACTTAATGTAATAATGGGTGCTCATTACTTTAGGCCCCATTAGTTGTTGAGCATCATTGTATAAAGAGGTGTTTTCTGATGTCTTCAACTTCAAATGGTTGGGACCTCATGTGCAAAGGCCCCATTATTCAAAAGTAATGATTTTGATGGTATAGTAGAAGCATACAGTGTAATGTTCAAAAAATGGGCAATGCCATGTGCATAATAATATAATAATACATAATAATTGTTCAAGGAGGGAAAAGACAATGATAAGTGGAAAGGACAAAAGGTGAGATGCTTAACATGCACATCTACTTGCTAATTTATAACGATATGCACATCCACTTGCTAATTCAAAAGAAGGTTGCATGTTTTTTTTTTTAACTGAGTAATATATCCTAGGAGAAACCCCCTAGACACTTCCCCTCATTCTAGGGATGGTACCCAGGTTAAACCCTAGATTATTTAGAGCACAAGGCAAGTTCAACAACTCACGAATAGATTATATATAGCTCATCAACAATTGTCTCACCAAGAGCATACTTGTCACATAATGGGATTTGAACCTAAGTGGGGAGGATAACAACTTTTTCTCACAACCACTCGAGCTACACCTCATTGACAAAAGGAGGTTGCATGTTTATGCACACTTGGTTGCTATGTTGGCAATATTCTTGTATGTTTATACACTCCTTAGACTCTATTCGAGAAAAAACACATTACTTGAATCGATTTTAGTAAAAAAACACAATTATCTTGGTCTACAGATATATATGTCTTAAAGGGGAGATAAAGATGATGAGACATGGTCTAGCATGGGATATGGGACATAGATGATGGTTGTCACACTCTCATCTTAGGTGAGGAGGGGTTCACTTTTGATATGATTTTTTTTCTTTAATATTACAACATAGGTTATTGTTGTGAGATTCTACCATCCATGAAGGATGATTCGTGGGAGAAGGAAGCAAGGGACTTTATTAGTACAATAGGCACCAGTCTCAATCTATGTGGGAAGTCATGGGAAACAATTAGCATAGAAAATTCGTACCCTTGAGATGGAGAATGTTCGATATCATGGGCATGGAGGGATGCTTGTGGACTATCCAAGTTAAGACTATTGTGATGGGTAGAGGTTCCTTTAGCTTGTGTAGTCATTCTTTGGTTATTGGTTTCTAGACCATATTTGAGATTGACAATTGTATGATGTAGAATAATTGATATGGATAGTGTGATGCAATGGCTAGATATGTGATGCAACTATATCCATATTGTGTGTGCGATGTAGTTATATTGATATTGATTATGTGATGCAGTGGCTATGTGTGTGACACAACCATATTGATATTGATCGTCTGATGAACTAGTTAGCTATGTGTGTGACATAACCATATTGATATTGATCATGTCATGAACTGGTTAGCTATGTGATCCATTGATACATTGATGCCGACCTTGTGAAGCAATGGCTAGTTATGCAATGTAGTTATATAATATTCATTGTGTATGTGGTGACTACCTATGTGATGCATTTATAGGAAAGTGTTCTTTGATCCTACAATGAATAGTGAGTGTTTGAGATTCATAACTTTCTGATGCCGAATAATATAAAGTACTTGCTATAGTGTAATTTATTAATGCAAGAGAGCATTTTGAAGTGGATTTTCTTCTCTATAATGGTTTCCCATTATGAGTCACGGTCTTAATCATTCATATGGTGATTATCCTCGATGAGAATCATGAAAATGCAATATTGTTGTAATATTTCAAATCCATTGATGATGGTGATGCATTTCACATTACGTTTTTTTTAATGAATCCACGACAAGCAAAAAATTACAAATCTATTATTGTGTGCTAAAGGATATTTGATGTTGTGTTGTGATTTAGAGGAAAGTCTCATGAAAAACTTTATATGAGAGTTTGGATATGTATTTCCAACAAATGTATACCCCAATCCTTAAGAGAAATGTTCAAGTACATTAGAACTTCCAATTTTTTAAGAGGTTTCTCTCCAGTGCATCTATATGGAAGATTGTTGATCTAGTTGAAAAACTTTGTGCATGCATTGTCTCATGCATTAAAGGAATTTGAGGGGTACTTGTTGAAAGGAATCATGTTACATGTTATGAATCAAGAAATCTCAAGGACCATGAACTTAACTACGCCACATTATTTAGAGTTTGTTGTAGTAATTTCTTCCTAGAAAACACACATATATTTTCCTACAGGTATAATATTTGAGCTAAAGATTGATCATGAAAATATTAAATATTTATTCATGCAACCATATATAAATTTGAGGCAGAGAAGGTGACTAGCGATTTTTAGTGAATATGGATTTGAATTCCACCACATTAAAGGTAAGGAAAATAAAGTGAAATATCATTTTTTAGGATTAATTGTGTATTCAAAGTCATTTATTTATGGTGCATCTCCCGTGAGTGTCATTCGCTAATGGCTAATTTCTCATGAGTTTGAGTAGCCCACTCAACATTCATTACGTCAAGTGATGCTCACATGGGTGATGAGGTGGGATTGAAACCTAGTGAAATGAATCACATAGCATTATCAACTTTGAGTCAAGCTAGAGGGGTTATTGATGAAAGCGTTATAAATTCCCATGTATCAATCAAACACATATGTATCAAAAAATTATGCATAAGTGTCAAATCTTTTCACATCAACTTATTTAGGATTAATTGTGTATTCAAAGTCATTTATCTACAATGCATCTCCCATCAGTGTCATTCACTATTGATTAATTTCTCTTGAGTTTGAATAGCCCACTCAACACTCATTGCATCAAGTTATACTCACATGGATGATGAGGTGGGATTGAAACCCAATGAAATGAATCACATAACATCATCATCTTTGAGACAAACTTGAGGGATTATTGATCAAAGAATCATAAATTTGCATGCATCAATCAAAAGCATATTTATCAAACAATTATGCATTAATCAAAAACATATTTATCAAACAATTATGCATAAGTGGCAAATCTTGTCACATCAACTCTCTTATTTTTTTTAATAATAAAAAATACATTTTCTTGAGTTGTATGTAAAATAAAGTGTCCGATTGATATGGTTTTTGTTTTACATGAACACTCGCGTTGATCAAATTTGAGAATGTCCATGAGCATGTGAAATAGGTTTTAGTTCATTGTACAAAGGTTTAAAAGGTAACCTACAAATAAAAAACAATCTTTCAAACCGCTCATAAGACTAGAATAGTGAAATTAATCACATAACATCATCAACGCCGAGACAAACTAGAGGGAATATTGATCAAAGTGTCATAAATTCCCATGTATCAATCAAAAGCATATTTATAAAAAAAAATTATGCATAAGTGTCAAAGTTTATCACATCGACTTATTTAATATTAATTGTGTATTCAATGTCATTTATCTATGACACATCTCCTTTGAGTGTCATTCACCAATGACTAATTTCTCTTGAGTTTGAATAGTCCACCCAACACTCACTACATCAAGTGATGCTCACATGGGTGATGAGGTGGGATTGAAACCTAGTGAAATAAATCACACAACATCACATCTTTGAGACAAGCTAGGGGGATTATTGATCACAACATCATAAATTTGCATGTATCAATCAAAAACATATTTATCGAAAAATTATGCATAAGTGGCAAAACTTATCACATCAACTCTCTTGGTTTTTTTTAATAATACAAATACATTTTCTTGAGTTGTATGTCAAATAAAATGTTTGATTGATACATTTTTTGTTTCACATGAACACTCATGTTGATCAAATTTGACAATGTCGATGTGCATGTGAAACAAGTTTTAGTTCATTGTAGAGAGGTTTAAAAGGTAACCTACAAATAACAATCTTTCAAATTGTTCATAAGATTAGAATACTCTATAAATAAAACAAATTATTTCAATTCGTTGATAAGGCTTGTGTGTGTAAATAATGACAAGATAACCATCTACCATAACTTACATATTTTTTACATTATCTCAAGTTCTTATTAACTTTCTCCCTTTGTTTTTTTATACATTACAAAAAGGTAATTTTCAAGAGTTAAACACAAACAAACACCTACATAGAGCAAGCTTGAGACCCTTGTCACTTGCTAATTTCAAATTCTAACTTTTGATTCTTCTTTGAATTGTAGCTACATAGAGATAGTGAGTGTCTATTGATACGAGTGTTGTTTACCTACCCATTTCCCTTCCTTGAGTTCGACATGGAGATCTAAATTACTTAATTACCTACTTGTCGAAAACTTTATCAAGTTCTCAATTTTAAGGGGTGTTTTGGAATGTGTTTTTTTAATCATTTTTAAAAAAATGACTCAACTTGTATCGCCACTTTTTTTCAAGGGAAATTAAAAAAAAGTCGATCTCAATGTAATAATGTTGTTTGGGGAGGCCATCTAAAGGGCATTTTTTCATTTTTAAAAAAGATGTGATACCAACATCACCACTTTCTGAGGGATATATTTTTAATTTTTTTGTGTAGATGTAATCATGTCATTTTGTTTTTTCTTTTTTCAATAATCTTGTTTTTATAGGTGATATAGTACCTCCCTTTTTTTCTTTCATAGATGGGGTGTTTGTACAAACAAACAAGACAAGCCCCATGTAGTGCTCGGAGGCACACTTGCATGGGCTCGTTCATCCAAAAGATAATGATTTGGATGGAAGTCGGGATGAGTGCTCTCATTGCAGAGCCTTCCCATTCCATAAGTTGGCATGATTTGACCATTAATCCCACCATGCGCAATCTCGTGCCTAGAGCATTGGTGAAGGTTCAAATGGTTAACCGTGGAGTAGGAACTAGAGGAAGGTTGGGGGGACATTTGAAGCTGGGATTTGTGGTGACTCTAGTCTCGCTTCTAGGTTTGGTCCTTCTTGTTTGATTTCCAGTCTTATTGTCTATTTAATAGTCTAGAGAGATTTTTCTTCTGGATTGGCTCACTATTAGCCCTAGGTAGGCAAAGTTTTCCCTCCACAACTGGGCAAATTTATGTGTGTTAGTATGGTGGTCCCTTTCTAGTTTTCCTCTTCGAGTGGGTGCATATCATCCTAGGTCTAACACCTTCCTCCCGTTCTCAATATATTTTCCTTACCCCTTGCTATAGCATGCCCTTCGTCGCTCTCATTGCTCATCCTTAGGCCAAGATGATAAAATTTAGTGGTGAACTCTAGTTGGAATCCAACAAATGTGAGGTCAAACAGGGGACTAAGAAGTCTATTAGGGAACTCTTTCACTTGAAGCTCCCATGTCATATCACTCACACTTAGGTTGATGCCATGAAGGAAACCTCCAATTATCGATGTCGCTTTCCTACTATTATCAATAAGAAGGTTGCTCACATTAAGAATTTGGTCAGCTATAAATGAAGGAAAATGACTAATGAATAGATTAAGGAAAATCTTAGGGACTGGGTTTTGGACATGGGGTTCTCTCACTCTAGAGACACCAATATTTTCAAACTTATGGAGCTTTATTGGCTGAATAAATCTTTCATAGCATAAGTTGTGGAGGAGAGGAATCAACAACAACAAGCAATTCTCCACAAACTAGATCAAAAGGATAAATAGTTTTAAGTGGTTTACATAGTAGTTTAAGACATTGACATCATAGTGATATCTAACCCAAAGGATATCAAACACAACCCAATGGCAGCCGCAAAACCTTATCAGGAGTTTGAAGGTATCCCTTCCAACCCCATTCCAATTGATGAAGATCCCGAGGAAAAGGAGGACACTCAACAATGGCAGAGGTAGGCATGTGTCCTCCTAGGTTGGCAACACTTTCTCTCTTTGGGTGGATTTTTAGATGGGAACTAGGCTTCTCCTTTTGGTTCTATCAATTATCTTTTATATTGTTTTCAGTAGATATCTAGGCCATGCTACTACTAGGAATTTGGATATAAAGAACTCTGCCTTGCAGTCTTGCATGATAAATTGATATCTTAACTTATGGTGGTCCCAATTTCCCTAGAGGCGGGACATAATTAACCTTGACTATATTTTATTTCAGTGAGCTTGCAATAAAAACACTTTCTTTTTCTTATGTTGATATCACCATTTTTTTAACTGAAACTAAAATTGTATTTATAAAAAAAGGGGGCTATGCCGAATCAAACAACTTATTACTTAGTGCTAATTTTTAGCAAGCTTGAGCATTTATATGAGGATATAGAAGAGTCACACAACACATCAAAAGATTGATGGAGGTTGCAACAAAATTAACTGCATTCTAGAATTTCTTACACAAGAAGATTTGGACAAATTTCTTACATAACAAGATACAAAATCAATACATTTCTAGATTGTTATGAGTTTAGTTTCTTGTCACCACTAACTGTTCTCTTGGAGACGATTTTTTCTTCTTTACTACTGTAGTCCGAGCTTCTTTTCTTTTCAATGGCTTTAATGCCTCTCCCTCCAATCCCGACATGGCTTGATCTGGAGGTTCGTGTTGTTCAAGGGTCTCCCCTTCTTCTCCCTAGTCCACCCATCTCGCCTTTAGGGCCAGATCTGAGGGAGTAGAAAAATCCTTTTCCATCAAATCATGTGGCGCCACATCATGATTTTTGAATGCTTCCTAGTCTAGATATGGAGGGATAACAAATTCCTCTTTCACATGTTCATGTGGATCTACATCTTGCTTTTTGGCAGGGGTGTCCTTGATTTCTTCTAATTTTGTTTTGGGCTCATCCATGGGAAGATCTAGGGCATCTGGCTCAACCTTGCTAATCATTTGGTGTTCTTCCTTGGCACCAACCCACCAAGTTGACTTACGCTGGAGTTTCTTGGCTTGCCTTGACCTTTTCGTGTAATGAGTTGCCTTATGACCTATTTCAAAACAAACCCTACAACGAAAATATACAGTTTCCTAAACTAGCTTTTGAGACCAGGAGGAGTTTTCATTTGCCAGGATTATTTCAGTTGAAAACCCTTTGTTGAAATCCATTTCCACACATATTCAAGCATATGTGGTGATACTATAATTTTTTGTTTCCTCACTTATGTAGTGGAATTTCCCAAGAGCATTTCCAGTGGTTTGAAGAGAGGGTAAACTCCAAAGGTGCAGAGGAAAATTTGGAAGTCTAACCCAAATCGGATCCGCGAATAACGTATCTGTCACTAGGTTAAAGGAAGGAGTTTGGGCCCGCAAGGATGATTTTAGGGGCTAAATTTCGCTCATGGGCTAATTTTCCGTGGTTTTTCCAAAAATGAGATTTGCTATTTTAAAAATGATTCGCCCAAATTCTATAGGATAAAATTAGTTTACCTTAAAAATCGCCAAAATTTTATAAAAATATATATAAAATACTTAGAAATTTGAATATTTTTACAAAAATATCGCCAAACATTTATAGTTGACATATGAAGGATTAGTAATATTCGCCAAGGTTTCTACATCTTAAAATAAATTTCCATCCTTAAAATCATCTCTGGTTTGGCGTTTCATGCATAAACTACATTTTCCCAAGAACCAAGAACTTGTTTTTAAAATCAAATCCATGTCATCGGCATTATCGAACATCAAAATAAAAAACCCTTTTGCACAAGGGAAAATAAAAGCTTCTCCTTTGATCTTGGGTTGCTAGAAATTTGAAATTCATTTGCGTAGGTCGACTAGATGCCACCATAAACCAATGAACCAACATATCAGAGCAGTTGAACTATAGATCGTTGTCTCTGATACATCATATTTCGCTAAAGGAATAGAGATAGTCAGAGCTGTCTGAACCATCAAACAATTAGAAAAAGACTCCATAATGCCTCTGAAAGAGGGCTTACCAAATTTCTAGAGGAGGGAGGAGGGGAGTAAGCACTGATAGAATACATAGGGTCTACATTTAGAATGGAAGCAAAGTTTCTGAGAAAAGAGGATGCGGTCGTCACAATAGGAGACGTCGTGATTGAGCCCGAAATGCCCAGAGGACCGTCGCTAGTTGCAACAGAGAAATAAATATCTGCTATGCCAAGCCTAGCCATCGAGAGGTCGAGGCCACATGTGTGCATAAGTCAAGGGTCGGGGAGCGCACAACTAGGGTTGAACCTTAGCCAGTGCCACCATGGAGCATCGAACACATATCTCCATAGGTTTAGAATTCTACATCATTGTTATCACCATTTTTTCACTAGAGGTTATATCTTGGATTTTTGTTTCTTTAGTTTGTTAATTTTCTTAATCTTCTAATATTTAAGACAATTTTTATCTTATTTTTATAAAATGGGGTTTTCTCTTAAATTTTACAAAACTATTGAAAATTAAGAACAAAATTATGGACAACATTTCCTTGGATTTTAGCATGGAGAGAGTGGTGGCCATTGATTTCTATGATCTAATCTTAAAAACATGCAGTTAAATAAATAAAAAATGAAAAAAAAAACACTTATTTTTTTTTAAATGCTAAATTTTTTAAAAAATTACTCAAATTGTTGAGAAAATAGAAAATTTGGCAAATTTCAGTCATGGACGAAAGATGGCAATGCCATGCATTGCCCTAGCATAAAAGTTCACCATCTTTTCAAAATTTCATCTGCTTTGAAATTTTTTGAATAGTTTCTCAAAAATTTTGGTGAATTATATCATGTAACGTTGGAGCATACAAATTAAGGGGCGACCACCCCTTCGCATTGAAAAAATCATCTTCTTAATTTTTAAAACTTTGGCAATATTAATAAAACTCCCCATTAAATTTATAGAATTAAGATAAAATTTATCTTAAAATTGTAGAGATAAGGAAATTAAAGGAGTTGAGTGATTGTTCATTCCTCACCTTCAACAAATAAAATATCCAAAACATAACTACTAGAAAAAAATGGCGATGCTAGAATGACAAAAAAAAAGTCGACGAAAAAAGTGGAGCTGCCATATCACCTCTTAAAGAAAAACTGCAATGGCATTGGAAATAATAATAATAATAATAATAATAATCCTAAACAAAAAATGTGGCTATGACAATATCACCATTTTTTTTAAATGACAAAAATACACCCTCTATTGAACTGCCTAAAAAACACTACTATAGTGACACTATTTTTTTTTAAATACCCATCGAAAACAAGTTGTGATACCCATAGCACTGCTTTTCGATTTCTAAGTGGTTTTGGGCCTAGAGTTCTTGTTTTGAGGCAATAACTCTTGTTAAGTGGGTGATGGTGTTAATTTCCCATAGTAATGGAATTTTAACTCCCAAACGAGGGATGTGTTAATTCTTTATGATGATGTATCAGATAAGCCTCCATTTAACCAAGATGCAAATCTATCAAGCCAAAAGTATTGCATGTAAATTGAATCCATATACCTAACAACAAAACCCCAAAGATTCACTCCAATATGCATAATACTTATCTTGAAAGAAAGTAATGAACTGATTGAATCATGAAGATTCACCATTGAAGGCTCTTCCTAAAGCAAAGTCTCTCTTAGGTTAAGGGTTGTAGTGTGAAAGGACATTGTTTAAGGACCCTTATATTGGTATATGTATTGCATGCTACAATATTAGTCTCAAACGGAAACATGTTGAAAACCACCCCAACAACCCTTGGAGCAAAATGGCAAGTTAGCCAAACAAAACTATGGTGGTGCCAACCAAATCAAATTAAAGCAATCATTGATCAATATATATGCAAGAGAGAATTCATACCAATAACATCAAGAATTCTTTGTGACTAGAGTACATTAGAACTATGAGTCCTCTCTAATATGTCAAAGATCAAGGTTAGTGCCTATTGATGTAATGACTACCTCTACTTCCATTATTGGCCATTCATCCACTACATGAATCTTAGAATATACTACCTACAACTCCAAAAGGCTAAGGTATGTAAAATATCTATAGCATGTAGTCAACCCAAGTATGTTAAGGCTTAAGGTACCACATGGTAGCTCGAGTACATTACAACTTCGATAGAGCTAAGGTTTTGTAATGGCAGCTCAAGTGTGTTGGAGCTCCATTATGCATATTTATTCAAGAATACTTGCAACTCAATTACCCCGGATGGAATGAATCAATACAAGATAATGTTTAAGCAAAAGTGGAAGAAGACACAAAAATATTATATAAAAAGAGGTTAAAAAAAAAGCTCATCTTCCTCAATTGCCTTGAGTATATTGTCATATCAAGTTTGAAGAGGGAATAAAGCATAACATGTTGATATTTCTCATTATCACACATGACCCCACTCCCCTTCTTTCTCTATGTTGACACATAATAATTGTGATTATGTTACTTGCAACATAAATTGTAAATATGAAGAGTCGTAGGTGATAGAAATAGTCACTCATCAGGGAAGACTAATAATCACTATTTGTATATTTATCGAGATTCACATTAATGCAATTACACAATTCTGGAGTTACGCATTCTGCTATACCTAGCCTAACAGTGGTATCAGAGCACATGTTAACTCCATTATCTCTCTTGGCGTTTTCTTTCCCCAGCGTGTAGAAAATGCCTTCATGTATGTCTGGTCTGTCCCTATGCCTTCTGACACTCTTGTTGATTCTTTGTCTCTCTTGTAAGCCAGTATGCATTCCAATAATTCACTCCACCATTCGTTCCAGTATGCAAAACCCTAATTCACGTAACTGTCCACAGTTGGTCTCTTGCTTTCTTGGGTCGCCTCTCATTGGTTACTCTCACAAATCTATCTGAAACCCTAATCCCTACTAGTTGCATTCCTCACACATAGTGATACCATCCTATTGCCAAGGACCATCGGTTAAGCAAAACCATAATTCATGCTCCACCATTTTGCATACACTCCATGAGGTAGGCACGTAACTATTTGGTGTGGTGAGAGAGGCGCAAGGGGAGGTTAGACTAGCAGAGGGGAGATCGACTAGTTCAACTCCAAGCCCACAAGCAAGGAACATTGTCAGGTGAGCAATAAAATGACCAGGGTTTCAAACAAATTATATCTTAAACAAGCATGCTTATGAGGCTCAAGAGTAACTAGTGTCGTGGGTGATATTAAAAACACAACTTTTTTTTGTTGCTAATTAGTTTGCAACATAGTTTTCGAGATAATTTTCCCATACCTAAGATTTTAAGACAGATACACAAGTCTTAGCATTTCAATTGGAAATTTTCTACCAAGGTTGTGGAAATCATTCATAGATGTTGCTTGTTCAGTCCTTGCCTTTATCATGATATCTTCCAATTTGTCCCCTCATTTATAGATGGGGTTGTTTTTTAAAATATTAACAAGTGTTGCATCTTTTTCGACAATACTAGTGTTCTTGCTCATTCTAGCTCCTTGATATCTCTTGGGATTGTGTGATACACAAGGTGGTAGATGATTCATTCTCTAATTACCATCGTCGGTGTAGTGTTGACTAGTAAATAGAACCATGGAGAATGGTGCATAAAGATCAAAGCACATTGATCTTCAACGACCCATGGAATGTAATTTGTGAAGCAACAATTGCCAATGAAGAAGAAGTCGAATCAACTACTACTAAAGATGAATCATAAGCAAAGCCGAAGAGTAGCAGACCGACCATTCCTAGATCAAACAAAGAATATGCCATATGGAAGGACAAAGACCAGAAAACATATACTGTGATTTCTACAACAATAAGTGAAGAGGTAATCCATCTTATTGATTCTATTAACGACTCTTGTAATACTTTGAAGAGATTGAATGACTTGTATGACACACATTCAAAACTAGAACTTATACAATTGATGGTGAAGCTCTTCAACCTAGAGTTGAAAAGTGATGACCCTATGGCTTTATCTTTTGAAATCAAAGCCATAATGCATGACATTGATGTGACTAGGGTGAAGATATACCTCCCTCTCATAGCCTTCGTTAAGGCCCTCTACCCTACATATTATCACTACCTTGAATCTTTGCAAGCAAGTGGTCAAATGAAATCCATCACATTTGACAAGTTGGTGGAGAAAGTTGCAGAATGTGAGAAAGCCTTTGGAAAGAAGTTAGCTCACTCCATTCACGAGATCGTGTGCCTTTCTTATAAAGGGGAGAGTCAATTACATGACTCTTCTAGAGGAGAAGACAACAATGGAGGACATGGAAGAAAGACTTTGATAGGCAGGGGGTAGACACAACCAAGGTGATAGATTCAATCTTCATTGCACCCACTGCAAAAAGAATGGGTTACATGGAGCAAATGACTGCAGAGTTCCATGGGAGAAGATCAAAGAAGACAGACAAAATTAGAAAGAGGACAAAGGTAAAACTTCAAAACCAACAAAAGATAAACCACCTGAATTTGCTCATTACATTGTTGCTCATTGCAACATAGGAGTAACAAAAGATTTGTTTAACACTTCATATACTCCTTGAAGAGATGCATGACTTCTTGACACAGGAACAACCTCCCACATGACATTCCGAAGAGACTTTTTTGAAGACTTCAATGACAATGTAGATGGTGTAGTGTATCTTGTAGATAAATCAAGTCTCACACCTTCGATAACGGGCACCATCAGGATTAAGTTTCTTGGACTCCCATACTTTCTTTTACATAATGTACTCTATCTTCCTGAGCTACAAAAGAACTTGTTGTCCTTTGTGCACATCCGACAACAAGACCACTATGTTCACATGTTCGGTGGAAAAGTTGAAATAAGGAAGGATTCAGACAACATGGTTGTCGTGACCATAATAGAAGATGGAAGACTACTAAAACTAAAAGGGACATCTACCTATACACACAATGTTTCATACCTCTCTCATCACGACGAAGGTATAATGCCATCTAGTCTTTTGTGGCATGCTAGATTTGGCCATATTAATTATGACAATCTTCGTTTGTTGAAAAAGAATGGTGTTTCTGGTTTGCCTACTATTCCTACAACAAACAACCATTTCATGTTTCTACTTCTAGAGAATGTAGAAAACTTGAACTAATTCATTCTGATTTATGTGACCCTATGCCTATTCCTTCTACAAATGGCAACAAATATATCATGTCTTTTATTGATGATTACACCATGATGTGTTGGGTGTACTTGTTGAAAGGTAAATCACAAGATTTTGAAACTTTTAAACCTTTTATGTATGGATTCAAAATTAAGTTCACTCTCGTATTGACTCTCTTTGTATCGATAATGGAAAACAATATACATCTAGTGAATTTGAAAGCTACTTTCACCAACATGGGATCAAGCATCAAACCATAGTTCCATACAATCCTCAACAAAACGATGTAGCCTAACAAATGAACAAGACACTCCTAAATATGGTTCGTTCCATGATGTTTTTCAAGAATGTAAAATTGATGTTTTTCGCTGATGTAGTTCTATGTGCAGTTTATCTAAAAAACATGTGTCCATCTCATGCTCTTCAAAACAAGACTCCCTGTGAAATGTGGTATGGTCGCATTCCTTCATTGAGGCATCTCAAGGTCTTTGGTTCCACCTACTATGCCTTGATTTATAAGAAGCAAAGAAACAAACTTGATGCAAGCAGTCGAAAGTACATATTCTTGGGGTACTCAAATACCACCAATGGATATTGTATTTACGATGAGACAAACAAGAAATGCATTCTCTCCATAGATGTAATCTTTCTTGGATCCTCCAAGAATGGCGAAACTATTAAAAGGCAACTTAATCACCTGGATAGATTCACTCGTGTAAAGACATATCATGAATTTGATTATGAGATTCCACATCTTCGATGGGGGATTCTTATCTTGGGTCAATCTCTTAAATCTCCTTTTGGAGCACCATCTTCCCACATGAAGAAGTTCCAGCCAATTCATCAGAACCTAAAGTTCATTTGGATTATGTAATCAAGAGGATTGAAAAGTTGAGTCTTGATGAGAACTCAACACCATCTCAACCAGTTGAGCAACCTGAACCATCTCAAAAAAGGTCCACCAAAATGGATCACAAAAACACTTGAAAGTGTTTATCCTAATGAGGTTGGAAAGACATGAACCAAAGTGTCCTCAAGACAGATGGAGGTAATGTAGATAATTCAAACTCAAGTGATGTAGATGACTTGGATGTTTCATATAATTGTGAGTTGAATTTATCTACTAACCTTGAACCGACTTCCTTTGAAGAAGCCACTTCTCATGATGAATGGAAATAAGCCATGCAGAAAGAATATGATGCTCTCATCAAGAATGGGACATGGAAGTTGGTGGATCCTCCATTTGGAACCAAAGAAATTGGTTGCAAGTGGGTATTCAAGAACAAGTACAAATCATATGGCTCACTTGACAAGCACAAAGCAAGGCACGTGGAAAAAGGATTTGCACGGAAAGAAGGTGTTGATTATGCAGAGACTCTTGCTCCCACATCAAAATGAGCTACCATCCATACTTTGTTTTCCATGGCAACACAAAATGGATGGAAAATTTATCAAATGGATGTGAAGACTGCTTTCTTGAATGGAGACTTGAAAGATAATGTTTTCATGTCTTAGCCATAAGGCTTTGTTATGAAGTGACAAGAACAGATGGTATGTAAGCTCATCAAATCCTTATATGGCTTGAAACAAGTACTGCGAGCCTGGTATGAAAAACTAAGTGAGCATCTTCTGAAATTGAATTTCAAGCACCACAATCTCGATGATGTAACATTGTTTGTCAATAAAGTTGGCAAAATTGTTGTATATCTTGTAGTATATGTAGATGATATGTTGATAACATAGAATAATGAAAGCTACATTGCATCCATAAAGAAAGAGTTGAAGAAAGGATTTGAGATGACAGATTTGAGACATCTTCACTACTATTTAGGCATTGAGGTGATTTAGAATCCAAAGTACATATTCATCTCCTAGAAGAAGTACATTGGAGAACTATTGAACAAGTTTGGCATGGTTGTGTGTAATCTTGTTTCTACTGAAGTGGAACAAAAATTGAAAAACACATCATCAAAAGAAGGGAATGAATTTGAGGATGTAATCAAGTACAAACTACTTGTGGGAAGTGTTATATATCTTACTACCACTAGACCAAACATTTCATTTGTTGTTGGGATTCTTTCGAGGTTCATGCAAAAGCCTTATGAAGGATATTGGTCAATTGCAAAAAGAGTTCTAAAATACTTGAAGGGAACTCAAGATTTTGGATGTAGGTACTTTAAGGTGGACAACTTCAACTTGATCGAATATCTCGATTCAGACTTTGTTGGGGATAAGGAAAATGGAGTGTCAACTTCAGGTTGTCTCATGAGTCATGGATCAACAACTATCTCTTGGAGATCACACAAACAGTCAGTTCCAGTAGATTCCACAATAGAGGCAGAATATGTGGTAGTTGTAAAAGCAACGAAAGAGATTATGTGGCTCAAGAAAATACTTGAAGATTTGCAGGAGAAACAAGTGAATTCTACTCTTCTTCTAGTTGATGATACTTATGCAATCAAGTTGGCCAAGAATCCCAAATTCCATGATCTAAGAAAGCACATCAAAACAAAGTATCAATTGATTTGATATCATGTAGAGGCCAAGACTATTCACTTGAGACATTGTTCCATAAATGAGCAAATTACAGACATTCTTCACCAAAGCGCTTGGAAGAGAAAAAATTGAAAAGTTCAAAATGATACTTGGACTCACAAACACCCTTTAGATTAAGGGGGAATGTTGACACATAATCCTTGTGATTGCGTTACTTGTAACATAAATTGTAAATATGAAGAGTCGTAGGTGATAGGAAGAGTTACCCGTGGGAAGACAAGCAGTCATTGTTTATATCTTTATTGAGTTCCACGCTAATGCAATTACATAAGTCTGGAGTTACGCATTTTGCTATACTTGGCTTGACACTCTTGATGAGAAAACAAGTTCACTTTTATTTTATTATTATGCACACAAGCTTTTACTCCTTTTAGTTAAAACATTACATCACATGTCTCTATTATGTTTTATGCTTCATTTATCAAAATATATTGTTTTAAGTAAGGGAGCTTTTGAACCCAGGCTCTCGATTATTTAAATACATCTCAATAAAACATTAATATATATGCATGCCCAAGAGAGTGTATCAAAGTCATCAAAACATGGTGTTGTATCCCCTTCCTCTTAAAAGAAGCGTTGACCTCTACGTGTCCCTACTCGAATATAATATATTGGGTAATAATCTTGCATTGCATATTCTATTTTCTAGTTATCCTCATTTTCACCTATGCAGTAGCTAAATCCCAAAGCATGACCTTCTTATCCAAAATGCAAATAGGTTTTATTTGAAATTCTCTTCTATAATTAAATCATAAAGAGATCCATGATGTACATAAAAACATATAAATATTTATTTAGTAAAGAAGTATGTTGCATTGAAAACCTACATACAATTAGCATAATCTTCTCTAATATATCAAATGGGACACAATTTGGGTGGGAGCTTGGTATGGTTCTAAAGCTCCAAGGAACCCTTCATGGGTATGAAAACAATGGGACACAATTTGGGTGGGAGCTTGGTATGGTTCTAAAGTTTCAAGGAACCCTTCATGGGTATGAAAACATAATCCCTAATTTAAAATTATGTTTAAATGTTGTGGACATCTTCATACCTATTTTTGGATCATGGATTTTCTTAAAGTTTTGCTTAACCTTATAAACAACGTGTTCTTCCATCTCCCTCGAGATATCCAACTGAGCCAAAATCTTACTTATTAGATTATTCCAACTCAAGGGACCAATGCACCTCTTCCCATAAAGTTCCTCAAATGTTTAATGGATTCGTGGTAGGGGATGCATGGATTAAGTTGCTATAATACACAAGCTCAATAAAATGGAGATACTTCTCAAGTTCCTCAAATGTTTAATGGATTCGTGGTAGGGGATGCATGGATTAAGTTGCTATAATACACAAGCTCAATAAAATGGAGATACTTCTCCCAATTTGATGGTGTGTCCAAAATATACATATTTTTGTATATTTAAATTGTTTTTTTATGTTTCGCCATTAAAATTTGTACATGGCAAATAGCGTTGAAGTTTATTTGTGTTTGCTTGAAACATGCCCTTTTAAACAATAAAAGTGAACATGTGTCACTAGATGAATACAATATTTGTAGGAACTCTATGAAACGAACAATCTCCTTTTACTTGAATCCCAAAAACCCTGGGATCATTCACATGGGAATGAAGTAAGAAACCTTGATGACTCTTTCCACGACCATTATGATAGAGTCATGCTTCCTTGTCATCTTTGGAAATCATGTCACAAAATCCATGGAAATTTCTTTCCATTTTGAAATGATGAAGTAAGAAACTTTGATGACTCTTTCCATGACCATTATAAAAGAGTCATGCTTCATTGTTTTTTTGGAAATCATGCCACAAAATCCATGGAAATTTCTTTCCATTTCCATTTTGAATTGGGCAACGATATTTTAATCTTTACTTAAATTACATTGATACTTTAATATTTACTTGGATTAGATACATGATAATGAGATTTTACATGATACTTTAATCTTTACTTGGATTATACTTTAATCTTTATTTAGATTACATATATGATAAAGAGATTTTATATACATTGACTTTTGGGATTTTTAGATTATTTTTACACAATTAAATAATAGATGAATGATAAAGAATGGAAATAGAGGCAATTGTTGCAACATTAAGTATTTATAGCCTCAATCTTTGACACATTAGAGATGATTCATAACTGTAATGTACATAAGTTATAAAAATTAGTGTTAGATAGGTAGGAATGCTCTTTTAGGTATATGTCGAGTCATGGTTGTTTTACTATAATATAGTTGGCACCAAGATACATATTTAGCTAACTTGTCTTTATATTTAATCTAGTCATTGCCAACAAGGATTGTAGGTGATTTTCATCGTTTCTCTATTTGATACTGCTATTATGACATGCATTATAAAAACTGATAAAGGGGTCCTCATATATTGTCCTTTCACATTATGACCCTTAACTTGGTGGTGGATGTGCTTAAGAGAGAGCATATGGTCAGGTGTGAATCTTCATCATGAATCAATTCATTGGTTTCTTTATGATAAATATCATGTCTCATAAATAAATTCATTTTGTTGTTAAGTACACAACTTTAGTTTACATGTAATGCTTTGAAGTACTTATTAGATTTATCTTAGAATCATATAATTTTACCCCATGTGTTGTGGTAAAGAATGAACATAACCCTTATTTAAGAGGTCAAATTTTGTTGCTATAAGAAATTTAGATTTCCACCCCATACTTGAGGAAATGTAATGAGCAAGTATGTTATGCTCATATTCTTGTACCATCTTTCTCTCCCTTTGCAACAATTTTATTGTAGTTAAAATATGACTTCGAATGAGTAGAGTGATTGAAAGTTGGAAGTTGAAATTAACAAGTGATAATGGTCTTAATCTTGCCTTATATAGGCATATGTTAGGTTTGTCTTTTGGATTTACTATTTTTGTTGAGCATCAACAAAAACCATAGGCGAAAAGTTGATAACAACTTGAGATGACATAGAAGATTGCCTAACTTATGGTAGTGAGCACCTTATCATTCTTTACAAACATATACACTAGTCTCATTGACAAATGGAAGATTGTTTTTTATTGTAGGGTATTACTTTACCTCTATATGATGAAGTAATAAATGTTCGATAAGAATTGACATTGTCAAATTTAATCTATTCTTGTGTTTATATAAAACAAACAAAATTATAAATGAAACACCTTATTTTACATTTTTTTTTCCAAAAGAAAATTCGCTCAAAAATTATATTAGATAATATTTATTTTTTACATCTTCATAGGATCCTTTTTACATATCTGATGCTAATAGATCCAAAATGATACATATAGTCTTCATGACAATCAACTACAATGGACCAATAACTTTCCACTACCATGATATTACATCAAAGTGAAACAAAAAATCTCATCACTGAGGGCTGACAAAAATAATGACAGTATTCGCTGCATAATATCAAGAGGTACTTTGTCACCAGTCTAAATCTCTAACCACAAACTCAAGAAAAAAAACTATGGATATACTTTAGAAAAGTTCCATATAATATGGAGGACCAACCGTCCCTCCTTCCCAGATAAAATATGATAATCTTCCTTTAGGTTCCAACAGGGCTTGTTTTGATAATAGATCGACCTCCTTGTTGAACTCCCTGTAGATATGGTGATAGTGAATAGCCTGAAAGGATGAAGTCAACTCCAAAGTTCTACACTTCCAACCTTCAACAACAGTGGAATGTAGATCTCCATTATGCTTTAGCTATTCAATAATCACCTTGAAATCCCCCAACATTTGCATGTTTTGGATGTTCAAGTATTTTGTTAAAGTGAGAGTGGCCCAAGCACCCAGAAGCTTGGCTTTTTTATTAGTTCCTCCACCACAATTGACAAACCACTTGTATTCAGTTGAATCTGGACATTTTATGACGCCCCCTGCTCCACATTTTTGACCCCCCACTGTAGCCGCTCCATCAAAAAATGAAAAGGTGCAATCCTCATAAAGCGCAATTGGCCTTTGTCTGATATTCTGCACTTTTTGTGTAAGTGGGAATGTAAAAGGTGATCCGAGAGTCTTAAAAACAACAACCCAAGCATAATGAGGTTTATCCTCAAAGATTGCTTTGTTTCTTTCAATCCATATATTCCAGCATGTAATAACTGCCAAACTATTTGAAACTGCATTATTTTTTGTCTAGGAATCAAGGCATTATATAAGAGTATTCCTAGCCCAAGAATTTTTAAAATGTAGCCTATAGGAGATCCTGGACCAAACAGTTTTTGAAAAGAAAACATGTGTTTCTATTATTAAAAAAAGTTAAGTGAGTGTTGTGATAAGCTTTGTCTCACATGCATATTTTTTTTTGGATAAATATGCTTTTGATTCTTCGGTGGGAAGCTATGGAACATAACTTTGCATTAGCATGGTACAATACCATCTCTAGTATGAGAAAATGAAGACTCTATACCTCTTTCTTGTAAGAGCCCAACCTTTAACAATTAACCATGAGTAACCTATTACATATTTTATTATACAATCCTAAAATTCATTGAGGTTGGAGCTTGGAGAGTGACAAAGGCTTCACGTTTTGTAATGTCCCTAATCTAGAACCCTTTGTAAGTGTACATTTAGGTTGGTGAGTCGTTGGTATCAATTGTAATGTAAATGTACATTTAGGTTGGTGAGCCAATGACACCTGGTTTTGGTGTTGCACACATATGAGTAGTGTGCGTAGAAGTGTTATTAAAGTCAGGGTGTGCACATTTTATGTGTTGCACGCACTTGGGTAAGAGCACACATTGCACTGTGTTGTGCGTGCTTGGGTAAGTGCACGAGAATGATTGGAAGTGTGTGCAGAACTAAGTTATACGCACACACATGACTGGATATGTATTGAGGCTGGAGAACCTATGTGAGTATGGGATTGGTGAGCCGAGACGTAGATAGGCCAGTGCACCTATCCATGTAATTATACTCAGTTGTTAATATAACATTGCATCACTGCGCGCAGACATACTCATATGAAAAGAGATGGGGGGGCAACTCCACTGGAAAAAGGCAAAAGGGAGTGAGTCGTAAGTTTTGGGGAATATTTTATAATATTTTCAGGAAAATTTTAATGTTAGATAATTATTTTATCCTAAGTTCCCGAGGGTAGGGAACGAGTCACCAAGTGGCTTAAAGCTACTTTTGGAGGTGACAAGTGTCAAGTGGAAGGAATGCAATATATATATTGCTGGCCTTAATGTATTTTGGGGGATTATCCTTTATTGAGAGGAGAATTGATGTTAGCAGGCTCTTGTGAGCAGAAGGGGGTCAGACTGTATGGAAAATCTGATTATTACCTTATCTGCCTAGAGAAGCTTGTAAGGAGTCATGAGGCTGTAACCAAAATTCTATTATCGAAGAGTTGGATTGACAAACCATGAGCAGTCTCTCTGGGTGAGAGATTGGTTGTTGTGGAGTGGTTGTCAGACCCATGGGCATACTCTCAAGGTGAGAGTTTTGTCGAGAGTTGTTCCTTGGTGTGCTGAGCATTAGTCACAGGGCTCAAAGACTTCCTATCCGGCTTGTTGTTGGTAACCCTGGGAAGGGAAGTGGGGAAACTGAAGGACTATTGAGCAGAGAAGGGGCACACTTCCTTGGGTGTGACAGGTGCGTGGGGATGAGGGAATGTGGGCTAGTTGCAGTAGCAGGCACCTAGGATTGGGTAATTATGTTGAGTTTTAGAACATAACTTGTCTCTAGGAACCCTTTTTCCTGGTGGAGTTGAGCCCTAGCTTGGGGGTGACCTGTTGTTGAAAGCTTATGAACAACAAAGTCTATCGCTGGGAGGAACGTCTGAGTTATGCATGTAGTTGGTGGCTTTTATAAAAGACAAGTGTTCTTTATGTGCTTGTCTTGTTTATTGTCTGCTTATTTGTCTACGTTGGATATGGATTAATTCTCGTATGTAGATGCATATAAGTAATTGTTGTTATTATGTTCAATGTTGCTTGTACATGTAAGGATGGTGCTTATAGCCTGTATTGTAGTTGTGCATGAGCATGTCAGTTGCTGATAGCCTTGCTCATTCAATTAGTCTTGTGATTTGGGTTACTCGTCTTCGAAAAAATGATTGAGTGGTTGGGTGCATAAGAAAGTATCATGTGTGCACATGAGACTGGATTTTCACGTGTGCGTTCAAGGAAATAGATTATGTGTACAACATAATTAGAATTGGCGCATGACACCAAGATGGTTGTGTGCACGGATGTGCTGTGGGATCAATACTCTAATGCACAATTGTTTGACTTACTTCCACTGCTTAAGGTTGTGTTAAAAAGAAGAACGTTGCTTCCACTGTTATAGTTGTGTAGCACGACTCAATTTGGGCTGAGTGCATTACTCCAAGTGATACTACATGAACTTGTGTGTAGAGTAGAATTTGCACAGTGAAAATTTAGAGTAACATGGCTCAGTAGTAGGTTGGGAATGTTACAATTTTGGTTGACTTAGAGCTACAAGAGTTGAGGTTGTGTGGTGTGGCTTAGCCTAGGGTGGCTGGGGACATTACAAATTTACTTATATAAATCTCAGTCGGGTTTGCCTCTTGATTTTTACTTTTTTTTTTGTTACATATCAACAAAAACCATAAGTAGAAAATCATAATTTGAGAGAACATACAACATTGTGTAACTTATGGGTAAATGTGCATCTTGTCATTCTTTAGACACCCACACATTGGTCTTATCAACAAATCGAAAGATTACATTTTATTTACATTGTTTCAATGTTATGAACAATTTGAAAAATTGTTTTTATTTGTGGAATACTTTTTTACTCTTATATAATGAGATAAAATGTGTTTGATATACATTGACATTGTCAAATCTTATCAATTTTTGTGCCCATATAATACAAACATTTATCAATCAAATGCCTTATTTTACCTACAACACGAGAATATATATTTCTATTGTAAAAAATAAAAGTTAATTGAGTTGTTGTGATAAACTTTGTCTCTTATGTAGACTTTTTTTTTTGTGTACTATTCTTTTTTGATTTTTTGATAAACATGTTTTTGATTTATTTGAAAAGCTATGAACCACAACTATACATCAACATGACACAATACCCACTCTAACATGGGGAAGAGATTTGACAAAGCTTTTACTAATTAACTATGGGTAATCCATTACTTATTTTGTTATAAATCCATAAAAGATGTTAAGCCATTTAAATAAATATTATAAATAATGAAAGACCATCAAACTATCCAAGTAAAAGTATATGTTAAACTATTTAAGTACAAGTATATGTTATAAAGATATTGAAGTAATCTAATCATGTAGTAAAATGGATTTTTTTTGGAATTTTTTTATAAGGCTCATGCCTAAATTTAAGGTACATGTATTACTCTATCACAATTCAAGTTTCATGTATGGTGAAACAATGTCTCTAGGGTTTTTCCCACATTTTAAATTGATTTAGATTGAGTTATGAATTAATGACAAACTTCTTGTATTATCGAATTCAATTATTATAGGAAAGTTTGCTACAAGATTGGATGACTTCATTTACATAAGGTCACGACATATTAAAACTTAAATGTTATTGCAAACCAATTCTCTCACTCAATGTGATATATTAAAATTTTTAAATAAAAAGATGTTTATATCAATTCCAAAATGCATAAATATTAAGTGTATTCAACTTATTTTAACGAAATTACAAATCTATTACTTATTAAATCAAGTTGAACGAGACACTATCAATACACACCATAAGAGAAAGAGTAAGAACATAAAATGCTATGTTTGAAAATGTGCATTGTCATTTTACAAATTTTATATAATGGTAAAATACAAAAATATCCTTATTATGTGGGTTTGAAAACTCAAACAACTTTGTTTTTATGACAATTTAATTTATAATTTATAATTCAATTGTGTATTTTTTTTTAATTTTGGAGTGAACAATTTTCTATTTTGATTTAATTATATAATTTTTTTTAATCCAAAACATTTTAAGTGAATACTTTTCTATTTTAATTCAATTAATTGAAACTTTTAATTTAAAACATTTTCATTAAATATTTTTATATTTTAATTTAATTATGTAAATTTTGTCATTCCATATATTATGAATATATTTCCATATTTTAATTTAGTTATGTCAAATTTTTAAATGTAATACATTTTAAGTGAATACTTTTAAACTCAATGCTAGTAATTTAAAAGTAAATATTTTCATATTTTAATTTAGTTATATAATTTTTTTAAAATGTAATGTGCCGTGAAAATGAAGTTTCATGAGGTTATAGTGGTAGTAGTTGGATAACACATCACGTGTAACGCTAGCACGTGCCCAAACATAAAAAAAATAAAAATAAAAATGTAAACACAAATTCATTGCTAATAAATATTTTCATACTTTAATTCAATTATGTTAAATTCAAAACTCAATGTTAGTAAATGTTTTCCTACTTTAATTTAATTAACTTAATGATAGTAAGTATTTTCCTGCTTCAATTCAATTACATAAAATTGAGAACTCAATGCTAGTAAATATCTTCCTTCTTTAATTCAATTACTTAAAATTCAATGTAATTCAATTATTTGAAATTTCTAATTTAAAACATTTCTATATTTTAATTTAATTATGAGAAATTTATAATTCAACTAGTTATGGATAAATCTTTTTCTATATTTTTTTAATTTGTATGTAAGATTAGTGGTAGCATTTAAATCATCAAAAACCCGATTAGCTATGTAAAATGAGGTCTAATTGTTCTATTGAAATTTGACATCTCTATATTAATTCAATTACATGAAATTTTATGATTTAATAATTAATCAATAATATTAATTAAATTTTATGATTTAATAATTAATCAATGAGAATTTTACACAAATTGATATTATTATTAAAAAAATAAAATTTTAAAATCTAATATTAAATCTATCAGTATTTAATTTAATTAAGAGAAATTTATAACTCAACTTATTATGAATAAATCTTTATATTAATTCAATTAAATGAAATTATTTACTAATTTAATTATGAGAAATTTATAATTCAACTTATTATGAATAAATCTCTATATTAATTCAATTACATGAAATTTTGTGATTCAGTAGTTAATAAGTGGGAATTTTACATAAAAGGATATTATTGTTTTAAAAAAGGTGAATTTTTTAAATCGAGTGAACACTTCATTATCTTTTCACTTATTGGAACTTGGAAGACACTCTTATCTTTTTACTTATTGGAACTTGGAGGACACTCTTAGCTTTTCACTTAATTTTGATGGGATGAAATTGGTCATTGCATTGGGCAGTGCAAAAAGCAAATTGAAGGGTATCCGCGTTGTAGTTATTCACCCTGAGTTGTTATATATAGTGTTGAAAACCCTTGCAGCTCAGCTGAGCCAAAGCTTACCTACCTACCCCTCTTCACTGCCATTTGGGTCATTCAATACCTCCAATTCAATTCTGGCATATAGTCCGTAACGTCGTCGTCGTCTGCGAGGCATTGCTTACCTCCCATTAGGCTGCCTTGGCCGTGTTCGCATTTAACTCTTGCATCCATCATCCATTTGCCTTCTCCAGTCACTCAAATACTGGCCATGATGAAACCCTTATTCTGTAGGGTCCAACGGCTGGACCCTAGTTCTTCGCCTTCGCATTCTCGTTTCTGCGAGCACAATGGATTCTGACTGGCCGCCCCTTTCTATTTTCGGGCAATCTGTTATGCCGCCTCTGGTTTGGGTTTTACACAAAAATCGCCATGAAAATGAAAGGGCATAGCGCATTTGATCTTGGCTATTGTGCAGAAAGAGGGTTGTTTGAGGGGTTTTTCATTTGTTAGGTTTAGTGAAAGGGATTTAGGGTTACATTGTGTAGAGCAAGGGGGAAATGAGGCTGCAGTGAATGAAGAAGGAAGTGGGGAAGCTGAAGTTGAAGTTGGAGGTGGTGGTATAAAAGGGGGGGCCATTATGGAAGGCGATCACCTGAAACTAGTGATTGCATGTGCGGTCTGCGGCACGCTGTTCCCGGTGCTGAGTGCCCTCTCCGTTGCTTTACTCTTTGCTGTCAATTGGCGAACCTGGAGAATATACAGGTTTGTTGTGATTCTCTGCTTTATTAGTATTTACGGTGCATGTAATTTAATACAGCAAGGCACATTGTTGTTATGGGGCTGTTTTTTGTTTGAACATAAAATTTTCAGCGTCTTCTTTCTACATTTTTCGTTTTCTGGGCCTGTGTTTGAGTACCTTGTTGATTCCAAAAGTGTGGATTCCCACCGCATTTTAGTCATGGCATTGCTTACTTTTTTGTGGTAGACTGTAACTGACACACTGTAAGCATAATCAACCACACTGTTGTGCTTGCCATTCTCTCCCATTTCCAAAGAACATATACTGATATTTCAAATGGGTTTTGTTTTTCGAGATGTGAGTATCCATTTTAATTATTTGTTGTGATTGAGTTCGAGAAACGTGCCCAAGGGACTATCTTCGGCTTAGGTGCCAGTTCTGTGGGGTAACTATTCTGTCAAAATCTCACGGGACTTGCACCTGGTTCCATCTCCTCGAGACTCATGTCATTCTGGTGGGGCAAACCTTGACAAGAATGGAACCCCGATGGATGTGTCAATACATCATCGACCTCAGCACTGAACTAATGCTCTGTTGGCGAACATACCTTACCAGTACTTGTCACAGAGAAGTAGGAAATAAATGTAGGAACCATGGCCATTTAAATAGGCAAGTTTGCTGAATAGATTGTGAAAAACCAAATTTCTGCTACAGAGCATTGTATGCTGGTTATATATAAAGATGCTTTGGATAAGTGCAGCTAGTTTATTGCCCAGTTACCGAAGTCACCCGAATTGACAGAATACATTTGAAAATTCGGGTATTATTCGATTCAACCGAATAATTTGGCTCAATTCAGTTTGATCATGTTTTTTGTGCAGCATAGGAAGCTTTCTTGGCTGTATAGATGTTGGGTAGTAAAAGCATCTATCAAAGAGGGCTTTGTATTTTTCATGCAGCGTAGGAAACTTCCTTGGCTGTATTATGTTGTGTGTAATGCGGTGACTGTTGTATACCACTTCCACCTTGGACCACCTTGGACAACAACGATTACTCCAACTTACTTTCGAGAACCGGCAAATACGTTACAGACTGTTAAAAAGATGCGACGTTCTAAAATTTTGAAAAAATGCATGATTTCAAGTTGTATACACCTGAACTTCTTCTGTATTGAAATTTTTCCTCACCCTTCTGAATTGAACATGAACTCGAACTTGGTAAATATAATTTTATTGTGCTGGTCACCATAATCTAAATCCTGGAAATATAATTGGCTAATAGATTGATGTTGTGTACTGTAACTGAACTTTAATATAATATAAGATTTTGCATGAAACCAGCCTCCCGAATTTCTGGTTCAGCAAAAGCTGATAATGTTCAATTCCAAGTAGAGATGTTTGCTACAGAAAGCAAAGCAAGCACAAACACTTGAGGAATGGTATCCTATCTTCTTTTATTTCTTATTGTAAAGTACATCCAGACCTTAAAAGAAGATCATGATTTTGTTGAAGGTCAGAGTTTGTTAAATATCTGAGGAAGCTAAAGTACTTTTTTTCGAAGGAAAATCTTGCAGGATCCCCCCCCCTCTTGCCCAGAATATTTGGATGGAGGGCAGCCCAACTGCCAGCCACAATAGGTAACTCCAAGGGATTCGATTGGATTTGAACCTGTTAAGTATGGCCTCCCGGTCTGCAACATGTCTTGGGTGGATGGCTCAACCGATTGAGCGAATCCCTGGGGGCTGAGAAAGCTAGATTACTACTTAGGAAGACTGAAATATATATATATATATATATATATATATATATAATGAAATTGCAGGATAGCATGCAAAGGAACAGGATAAATTATTCTTGCCAGCCAGTTCAAGTGGTATGCCCTGCTTTGTAAAGTGCTGAGTACAGGTGTTATGAGTCATGGCTGCTAAACTATTAATGATATTATTATTTTTTTTTTTAAATTTCAACCAGCTTTGTGTTTCCTGATGTCAAAAATCTAGCTGTTTTATATGAAAAGGCTTGAAATAATGTTATTATTATTGTCTATTAAACCTCTTAAAGGAGTTCCTCACAAGTTTGTTTAATGGCTCATTTAGCATGCCTCTTCCATCAAGATAGCCAATTATCTTTTTTGCTCACTACAGTATGCCTTGGACAAAGAGCAATTGTCTGACAAAGATCAGTTAAGTGTGCCATCACATTTGCATAGAATCCATTGTTGTTTTGGAAACAATCCAATTATATTGCCCGGCTAAAAGGATGCTGTAGGATCTTTGGTAAAGGAGTAATATATTTGTTGCTTGGATTGATATTTCTGTGTCCTACAGATGATATTGAAGCCTATGCATGGGATTATCTGATCTCATCTTTGGTTTGTGCCTGTTACCTTCATCGTTACTTCATTTTCAACTGTTACTAAGCACTAGAAAATAGCGTGCTCCTTAGATGTATCATGTTCCCTAGAGATCTCTTGTAACAAGTCTTTATGGATAAAAATAATCTATTTTAAAGTTTATATTTCATTGGGCGCCTTGATCACAATAGAATCAAAGATAAGTAACTCAATGCTAGTGCTTGTCTAATGGGCAAAAATAGAGGTGCTATTTCTAATAACACACCTATCTCAATCTGCTCAACTGATTTTAATTGCTGCATTAGCCATTGTGGCCACTATCTCTTGTTTGTGATGCTGGCACGAATTATGGATGTTCTTTATCACAAATTCAGTTTTATAATCTAATCTGATCACCTAGCAAGTTGAGATAATAGTGTTGTTGATTGATGACACAGAAATTCTGTTTTACAGACTAAACTGATATTTGTGCATCCAAAGAGATAGCTGTGTGCTAAAATGTTTGACAGATTTCAATGAGAGAAGAAATTCTGGGGACTAAGAAAGTGTTTTTACCTTTATGCTAAGATTTGGGACAGTCTTCAGTGGAAGAAGAAATTCGGGAGGGTAGTTTTTTTTTCTTTCTTCTTAAGCAGCAAATGTAGATTTTTACTACAACCTGCATGTGTGTCTGTAGTTCCTGTCCCTGGACTATCCTAAGCTGCTTTTTATGCATTTGTCAAGTTTCCTAGATATTTCTCTAAAACTCTATGGACACAGGAGATTCAAATGATGTTTTGTGTTTAAAGTTGCCTTCAGTGTTTGGATGCCAATTGTGTATTCTCTTGGAGGATATTGGTAGATTCAAGTACTGTTGGATTATGTTTAATATTTATAAATAAATAGCTTAGAAGAGCTGCAGAAGCATTACATGTTAGGGAATTGTTGGAGTCTTCATAAAAGATATTTTCGGTGATTGGATCGTTTGCAGAAATGATATGTTTTAGATTTCTTCTCAAAATATAGCAGGCATGGCTTGGCAATGTTTGGTTATAACTTCATGCACAACGTGGAATGACAAAATCCAAGTTTTGAAGGACGGATATGGTTTTAACTAAAGCAACCTAAAATCATGTACTAATCAATAAATGGTGCACATGTACTGGATTTTTGCATGGTTATATAATAACATTGGAGTTAGTTCCCCTATTTACTTCATTTTCTCTTTGCAGATTATCTAGCAAAACAAATTGTTTATCAGTGTCTTGGTAGCAAATGTTCTATTGTTGTACATTGTGATCTGTTCTCAAATAGGTTGCATATTGTACTTTTACCAATGAAATGCAAAAGTCAGTTGAAACGGATACAGTATGTTGTTCATGTTGCACACCTTCAATGGAAGAGAGATTACTATGGTTCTGCACTCAATTATCTATTATTATTCAAGTTGACTCTAGGCTTTCTTGGATGTTTTGCAGCTGGGTTTTTGCTAGGAAATGGCCATCATTTCTTCAAGGTCCGCAGTTGAGTGCTGTCTCAGGATTTTTATCACTTGTAGCTTGGGCTGTTGTACTTTCACCAATAGTTGTGGTAATTGCCTGGGGCACTAGGTTGATGATTATTTTAGATCGAGATATAATTGGGCTGGCAGTTATCATGGCTGGCACGGCTCTGCTCTTGGCATTTTATGCTATCATGCTTTGGTGGAGAACTCAGTGGCAGAGTTCACGTATGTATATTCACTATTTTTATCAAATTCCCAAAGGCATCTTTAATATTGTTGGATTTTCATAATTTTGATCTTGGAATGGAATAGCCTATGTGGACTGAATAATTTGTCTGGCATTTTAACAATTTTGACATTATAAGGTATCTGCAAAGTTTTATTTGTTTCAAAGAGTGTAACTATTGCTTTGTACATGTTTCCCAGTGTGCTGCTGCTATTCAGTTGAGAATTGCGCAGACATTTGACACTAAACATGAACTGATTAGAAATTTTGAGATATCTTACATTTCAGTGGAAATGAGATGTTATATTCTTTTGAGTATTGATGCCCAATATTTTGCTCATAAAATTCTGAAACTGGCAGGGGTGTTGGAAACACTACTGTCAAAATTTTAAAAAGTGGTGACATCTAAAGATTGATAAATTCAAAAAATGATAATCCTTTATCTCAATAAACTGCATTCGAATTTCCTTATTCTTAAATTTCTTTGCCGTGCCAGTTAGGAATTTTATGGCCAAAAGTGGCCCTTCTCAATATAACAAACTGGCAGTAAATGTCCTGGAAATGCTCCAAAAGCAATTCCCTGGGGTTTGATAACAGTTTCCATAATGAGGGGTTGATTTTTGGTAACTTGGGTGTAAGCAAATGTATTCTTCAATGATGACAGTTTAGCCAGGCATAACAATATTTTCTTTCTTTTAGTTTTCAGATCCAAGGAACAATAGTTTCTCAATCCACTGTAAGCAGGAGGCATAACATGGTGTCATTAGGAATTCCAAGTTCTTATAATACTTCCATTTTGTTTTGAATAAATCCTTTTGCGTTGGTTTAAATTCTCAGGCCATACTGCTTTAAAGGTGTACCTTTGTTTATTTTGGCAGGAGCTGTTGCAATACTTCTGCTTTTGGCCATTTCATTACTTTGTGGATACGAAATTTCAGCTGTTTATGTAACAGCAGGCAGGAATGTATATTCAGCATCTGGGTTTTTCTTTGGTGTTTCGGCAATAGCTCTAGCAATCAACATGCTTTTTATTTGCAGAATGGTTTTTCATGGTAAACATTATTGGCAAGTCTGCTGTTTTGTTATATCTTCTACATGCCATTTATTTACTCTTATTTTCTGATCAAATTAAGAACAAGTTAATGAAGTGTTGTTTTTTTCGTAATTTCCAATTGCAGGAGCAGGCCTAGATGTAGATGAGTATGTCCGAAGGTCCTATAAGTTTGCCTATGCGGATGGTATTGAAGTTGGTCCAGTTGCCTGTTTACCAGAGCCTCCAAACCTTAATGATTCTTTAATTCGGAAGCCAAACAGGCAAGGGAAGCCTTGGGTGGTTTAAAGCTTCGATACATTTGAATTTTGTTTTGATTTGATTAATGTAGTGTTTTTGACATAATTATAATTTACTGGTATACAATGCTTTTATCATTGGACATGGAGAAAAATAATTAGGTTTTCTTAATCTGTGCTGTTCCTCCCCGATGGTTTTGGAGTATGTTATTCATGTAGACCTCTAACCTGATACGGTCATTTGCAGAACTTCTCACCTGGGCTGTCTATACTTTGGGTCTCTGGTTGTACTTCTTGTATATTCCATTCTATATGGTTTGACTGCCCAGAAGGCACGCTGGTTGGGAGGAATAACATCAATTACTGTTGTTGTTCTGGGTAAGTTGAGTTTTATGCACCGTGTTACAAGTACTTTTGTGATGTGAATTTTAAGACCCAATTTGCTAGGTTGAGTAACTTGTGATGTATGCATATAGTATTGTAAAATAGTCGTTAAAAAAGTTTTGTTTAACATGCTTTGTTCCTCCAGATTCAAATGTGGGAGCGTGTTTATTTGGCTTTGAGCTTCTCAAAAGTCGAATTGCTGCTTTGTTTGTGGCTGGGATATACAGAGTTTTCTTAATATGCTTTGGAGTACATTATTGGTATGTTCTGGGAATTGATCGATCTCTGCTTTCTATAAATTTGAAGGTGTCTGTTTAAGTTTCCATATGATTATTGCTCTCACAGTTTAGTATTTATTATGCTGCAGGTATCTTGGTCATTGCATTAGCTATGCAGTGGTGGCTTCAGTATTATTAGGGGCAGCTGTTACTCGCCATTTGTCTGTTGTGAGTCCATCAGCTGCAAGGAGAGATGCTTTGGAGAGCACTGTGATTCGTCTGAGAGAGGGATTTAGGAGGAAAGGCCCTGGCAGTTCGTCAAGTTTTTCTGAAGGTTGTGAATCAAGTGCAAAGCGTAGCAGTAGTGTTGAAGCTGCTCAAATTGGAACTGCTCTTGAAGCTATCTGTAGAAGTAATGTGCAAGGTCAAAGTGATGGTGGGGCAGCTTGGAATGGTATGACACATGCTGGTACTGAAGATTCTCAGGAGGATGTAAATAGTGCCAAGAGCTTGGATAGTGGAAGGCCAAGTTTGGCTTTACACAATAGTTCTTGTCCTTCCACTGCCCTGGAATCTGACAATGGAATAACTTCAGTGGATCAGCAACCAGAAAGACACTGCTCAGAACGTAACAAGCATCCAGCAGTTGGTTCAAGTAGTGGAACAGAAAGTCACGGGTTTGAGTCAAATACATCAGGGGGGACTTCAGATAATCAGCAAAGCCTGGATTTGACATTAGCAAGGGTTTTCCAGGAAAGATTGAATGATCCAAGGATTAGTTCAATGCTAAAACTCAAAGCAAGACAAGGTGATCAGGAATTAACCAGTCTTTTGCAGGATAAAGGGCTTGATCCTAATTTTGCTGTGATGCTTAAGGAGAAGGGCCTTGACCCAACAATTCTAGCACTGCTGCAAAGAAGCAGTCTAGATGCAGATAGAGATCACAGAGATAACACAGAAGATGCAGGTGTTGATTCAAATACAATGGAAAATGCTGTTTTGAACCAACTTTCATGGTCAGAAGAGTTAAGGCGACAGGGATTTGAAAAATGGATTCAAACCATTCGTTTTGTAGTGCGACAGTTGGCAGGCACTCCAGAGCGTGCTTGGGTCCTTTTCAGCTTTATTTTTATTTTGGAAACAATTGCTGTTGCTATATTCCGCCCAAAAATTGTAAAAGTAATAAATGCAACTCATGAACAGGCAAGGATTCATGTTTGTTGCAAAAAAATTCCTTTCTTGAGTTGTATTGCTATTATTTTAGGTTTTAGCATTATGAGGACTCGTATAATTTTCCGCTTGATATATGCTGAATTGTATGCTATGGGAGACTAAATATAGTATTGTGCTTGTTGTGCAGTTTGAATTTGGTTTTTCAGCATTGCTTCTGTCTCCTGTCTTTTGTTCAATCATGGCTTTTATTCGTTCACTTCAAGCAGAAGATATGGCAATGACATCTAAGCCTAGAAAGGTAAAGAATAATATATCTGTTGATGATTTCATGCCTTGCAATATCAACTTTCAAATCTTTCTAATATTTAGTGGTAATCCTTATGCCTTTCTTTTCATCCGAGGTTTGTGAAATGCCAGTACCAAAAGTTTCTGCCTTTTTCATGCTCTAATGGAATGGCATTAGATTGTAACTCATTGGTGTTTTGTTCAGTCTTTTTCCAATCCTTGTATTTCTATGGGAAGAACTTCTCAAATATTGTAATTATTGAGGGGCTGATGATTAATAATTGTGCTTGAATTGGCTCTTTTATTGTTGATTTAGATACACTAACAATTTGATGAATCTCTAAGTTGTTTGTTATTGTATCTCAGTATTGCTTCATTGCATGGCTCATGAGCACCTGTGTCGGTTTGCTTCTCTCCTTCTTAAGGTATGGTACAGGATCTATCTAATAGCTGTCTTTTGAATGATCAATTATCTAGAGACGTTTTCTAGCATCTATTGGCTTGCTTCTTTATTCTAGATTTTTCATGATTTTATTTTATCTAGCCTGATCTAATGTTAAGAACATAAATGTGATATTGTGTTTGAAAGGATCGACTGGCAACCATATGGCTCTCGTACAATATAAACTATAAATCTGAAGTTCTTGATTTGAGGGTAAACCTGAATTTATTAATTTTGGTCATAGCTGATATGTTCAAAGTTGTATCTAATGCTATAGGAAATGCTAGCTAGTGCCAACTTGAGGATGCTCTTGAAATGCAAACATAAAATGGGGTCAAAAAGTGCTGAACTGAGTAAATGTTTGCTTTATCGGATCTGTTGTGGTGATTAGATTACATAGTCAGATTATACTAGCTTTTAATGCTTAGCTGTAGTTATGGATTATGCATTGATTTATCATTTGATGTTATTGCAGGTATTGTCAAGTATATTGAGTTGTGTTTTGTTGGTTCCCTTTAAGTTAGCATGATTCTTTGGGGTTTACTGTTTAGGTTTGTAATCTATGATTCTATAGTGATGTGTGTGTCTTTGCTCTTTAGTTTAGGTGCTACTTGAAGCTGCACTGAAACGGATATTGAGACCGAGACAGGGGGACATAGGGTACTACAAATTTCAGAAAATGTGGATGCGATGTGACAGGGAAATGATGAATACTATATATATATATATATATATATATACACACACAAAAAAAGGCAGGAGACATAAAAACTCAGAATTACCTGACATTACTTTTTTTTCCAAGGAAATGCTTGTGGCGAA